>JAQGAK010001155.1:0-38941 GCA_034696945.1 Lipothrix lubbocki
CAAAAATAAATACAAAAATAAATACAAAAATAAATACAAAAATAAATACAAAAATAAATACAAAAATAAATACAAATAAATATGTAATCTGGAATTAAATAGCTTTGGGGAAATAGTCGAGTAGTTTAAAAAATTATGAATAAAATAAATAATAATTTTGATGTGGCTCTGAACAGGCGAAGGGGATACCGGTGATTACTGGGAAATCGTATGCGACGGCACTTCCTGGGAAAGAGATGACTCTGTTCAATTCAAACACATTGACACCGATACATATTTATCCGCATCGGGCAACACATACGGCAGACCTATCCATGGTCAAATGGAGATTATAGGAAGTACCCATCGTGATTCCACTAGCTACTGGAAAGTAATGGAAGGTGTCTTCGTTCATCCGTCAGAAGCACCATCCCAATCTCATCCAGAACATAATGAATTGTAGGACAGGAGGACAGACGATTGGAGCACAAAACACTTACCTTGTCGACTGTCGAGTCAGTTATTATCTACCAGATTTTGTTATTTAATTCATTACCAAATAATATAATTTATTTAAAAATCAATTTTCCTTTGTTCATCGGTTTTGTTTTCTTACGTTATAAAAATAACATCGAAGATGAAAGTGACTTATCGGGTTTGACCATACAGCAATAAGAATAATAAACGATCGTAAGAAAATTTTTTGATACAGTTAATACAAATCATTTGTGAACATGTTCGGTAATGTTCAGACCAGACTATAGCGTTTATTTTTATTGCTATAACCATTGAAAAAGTAAACATTCAGAACATTATTATAATAATTAACTAATTATTGAGAATTTGAGTCACTAGTAGGAGCAAAGTAAGCTTCTATATGTCAATCGCAATAGAATAAAATAACAAGAATAAGGACCTAGGAGCAGCACTGGGGCATGATATTGTGTTATATTATTTTGTAGCCCAAACCCAAAATGGTAGAAAAACATCCTCATAATTTCATTACAGTAGGGTTGTTTTTTAATTTCTCAGAGCTTTTCATGCCATGCATCTTCACAATATTTTTTTTTGAAATGCTGTTTAAATTCTTTATTGATCGGATCCGAAATCCCAACCTTATCGATTACGCTATTGCATTGGAGCAGTAACAACCGTTTCGTGCGGTCACTTCATTCACAATTCGGCCCAAAATTTAATAAATATACCACGCAAATAAATTCCACGACTTAATAATTAGCCAGTAATTCGTTGGCAACTATCATTGGCTCTCATAAAAATATGGCACAGATATAGAATAATTAAAATTTCTGGTGACAAGGACAGATTGACAAATATTTTTAAAATATATATCTGCAAACAGCAACAAGGGGATTGGAAATTTGGTAAAAGCAAAATCGTCCTTGTAGAAAATCTTGAAACAACAGAATTAAGGATGTCAATCGTCAACCTTTTCCAACAACATTAAGTTTCATCATTACTACTACTCTCTCCAACTCCAATTTATCGAATCACCTGGCCAAATCATAATCTGTACACTATAGATATACAGACTACCAATATGTGTTCAAGATACAAATGGATTCTGGAGAATAACCTCGTAAATTCCGTGAATATATATGTCTATCGTAATGGCGAAGACAGGAAGAACGCCACGCTAGTTCATCTCCCACCAGGCAAATTGGACTGCATGGCCACTGTCATAGATGCTATAGCTGAAAAGGTTAAATTTAAAGTGGGCTACCCCGATTATCTGTACCGAATGAACGGGCAACAAGTCATAAGCCCGGATGAATTAGAAAATTATGCATACTATGTCGTGGCGTCGAACTTGGATAAGTATTTTAAGGATGTTTGTTATGGTCAATAAACTTTATTGAAATCGACAATATATTGATTTTAGCTATTTTTGCAATCAAAAATATTTTTTAACTTCCTTGAAGGAGCATCAACATAGGAGAATAGTGGTGTGGTGAAGTGAAATGACGGTATTCTCAGTTTCAGATCTACTTTCACCGCATCGCACATCGCACCTGGAATTTCTTTTGCTAAATGGAAACAAAATTTTCACTTCCTCTCGCACCCTCGCTTCCTCAGCACTGATCGTGGGATGCACAAATTCCAAATCATAGTCAATCTTCCATGCATAATATAATTAAATAGTTCTCAAATAGCTAAATTGAACCTCACTCGTTGTCGTTATGCAATTATCCCTTATCATAAATTACTAACTACACATTCTAGTTTACACATTCCCAAATCCATAAATTATTAAATATATGAAAAATAGACTGTTTTCTTAAATTCTCAAGTATTTTTTTGCGAATTACGTACATATATGTAGATTAAGTATATAAGTATAGTGCACAAAATTTATTTCCGGTACGAAAAATCTTAAGCCTTAACCAATTACCAGTTCATCAACATGTCTCAATCCCAGTGCTGCGTCAGTTCCAAATACATGGAAGACGTGGTAAACCGCATCTACAACTCCATCAACATCTACTTATACTTCAATGGGGAAGAAGGTCAAACACCGATCCTGCTTCACATCCCTGCAAACAAAAGGTGTAGAATGTGTTGCATCATGGAATTGGTCCGGGAGAAAATGTGTTTCGGTGTCGGATATGCCATGTATTTATATAGGATGAACGGGCGGAGAGTCAAAAATGCCTGTCAACTAGAGAATTATTGTTGCTATGTGGTAACGTCAAATCTGGATCCCTGCTTTAAATGCATTTGCTACTCCAAGAGCAACCGCTGGTATGATTGGTATCCTCACAGACGGTACAAGATTTCTCCGGAGAGAGAAGAATGCTGATGGGAATAACAGCTATGCTATATAAATACCTGGATGACGGAATAATAAAGCCAGTAAGTACTAAAAATAAATAAACAATCTTGAATTAAGGTTTGGCGAATCCGTATACCACCAGTATTAACGTTATAATAATTAACTTGTAAATGTTTATTACAACAAATAATAATGATTTACAAATTACAAATCGAAAGCTATATATTTCTCATATATGAAGAAAAAGTTCTAGTCTAACGAGTAATAACAATAAGGGAAGTCTAATATAATAAGTACACACACGGGTTATACAATAATAATTATATATAATTAATTAACTAATATGAGGTTTCTATAATATGTATCTAGTATATTAAATATACAACGTAATTGCATATGGTCATAAATTTCTAAACATTGAATATAATATATCTAGATATATGTATATATGTACTTTTAATATGCTGTGTAATAATTCATTTATAAATAGAAATATTAATTAGTCATCAAATTATTCCAGAACTAGGATGTTAACGGCAGCAAGTTAGGATTGTTCGGGCCAGTCGGTCCAGCTCCTAGGACGTTCTTGAGCATCTCTGAACCTATGAAGATCACACATGAAGATGAGCATATATAAGTATATGAATCAGACAGAAAGCATACATCATAGCACCTCATTATCATTAAAAGTATAAAGTCCTAGACTTGACTTAAGCCATGTTTAATAACCTTCATCATAGCAGTTGTCGTTGTCAAGAAGACAAGAAGAAGATCTTAATAAATTCAATTAATACTTTAGAAATCTCTCTTTTTTCTCCTTCCTGTCACTATATTATACTTGAAGTTCATGACTGTCTAAAAAATAATCTCTCGTCTCGTCTGTTTACTTTCCCCTATGCGCTCTTAATCACATCTAGAGGGAGATAAATGTAAAATAATTCCTTATCTTTATATTATAGAGATACTAATGTCTCACGCCTGCAGTATAAATAAGTGATTAATTTCTAGTTATAAAAATGTGGATATGTAAATATACACAATTCATACAATAAACAGTAAACAATTTGAACAGAAGTTCATATCTTGAAAAACAACAGTAAAAAGAAATATTAATAAGAAAGACAGAAGGAAATGTCAAAAAGATGTCCGTATTTTGTGGGTGAAAAACGTTGCTATCAGAAGTGTCTATACTTATATGTAAAGATGTCCGTATATATTTATTTTACTAGTACGTGGGTGTACCTGAGGGAGGAGAAGCTTGGTGGATAACCGAATGATTTCCATGAAGGTGACTTCCATTATTGTTTCCCTTGGAACCTCCATTACTACTACTCTTTGGTTTTCGTTTCCTCGTCTGAATATTATCTTTTTTCATAGCTAAAGGTCTGTTGACATTATGTAACTTATAGTAAAGTCCACAAGCATTACAAACGGGTTCACCGTTGGTATTTCTTCTCCATAAGGAAGTTTTTTCAGTTCCACAATTTGAGCACAATAGACCAATACGCTTTGAAGCACTCTAAATTTTAAAGAAGCAATCACACCATAATACAATCACACACAGTACGAATGTTCCGTCCTCATCAAATTTTTTTTTATAAAATGTAAATGTGTATTATAGTAAATTATCTATATTTTAAGTATATAATAAAAGTGTTAGTATACACAAAATATAAAATCCATTAGTATATGGATAGCCTATGCCTGGAAAAACTGTTAATCCCATATATTTAACTATTTCAAAAACCAAGGTTAATTAGGAATTTTAAATAAAAAATGTAATTTTTTCAATATATAGATTAAAAAACTACTGCATGGATTCATAAAAATGAAAAAATAGGAAATTCATAAGTGAAGAATGAGAATGACATATATATTTATATAGCATACAGGACAGGCATGAATTAGAGAATCAATATGATGAATAAAGTACATATTATAATTTAACTATTGTGAGTATATAGTTCATTGAATATATAGAGTGAGATGAAATAATATAGAGTATAGCCAAAATTCGTGCAAAATTAAAAAAAACCAAAATAGTTTAAAAAAAGAAAAATACTATATAGAGAGCAAACAAGTTAAAAAAATATTTATAATAATTAATGGACTTACAAGTCTGGTTTTAGTCGTCGCAAATCCGTCTCGATGATTTGATTTTGCTGAGAAATGAGTCCCTGAACCTGCATAAGAAAAAAGAAAGACGGATTTACGACGTGCAAAAAATGGACATCATTTTATTTCTGCTTATAAGTTTCAAAGAAAGAAAGTCCAGCCCTTTAAAAGTAAATACATATATATAATAAGCTACCCCTCCCCTCTTCAAACACCTAAGCCCTTTATTTTTACGATGCAATTTTTATCGAATTTTATGCAAGTTTTGGCAATTGCATTATACATAAAATATATCACCTATACGCCCTATACTCCTAAACTTTCTGTTTTTATTTATTTTTGACATTGTAAAATCATTTCTGATTTCAGTTCCCTGCTCTAAATATGATGCTCTCAATATTATATTTTTGGGGGGTTTCATATTTCTCATGTCCGATCATTCTTCACTTATGCATTTCATGTTTTGATTATGATAATTACTTGAGAAAATAGTAAAAATAAAATAATAAATGAATTGAGTCCTTAAGTTTTGCAGGAATAGTTCTGCTAAAACTTTTCACTTATATACGGGGTTTCTCTATTATTGTTGTTGGGTTTTGGGGTTGTTGTTAATGACTATTAACTCTACATATATGTGCTTTTGTTTTTATCATATATATGAGTTCTCACTAATCGCTTAGGTTGTTTGACGAGTGGACGGTTCATTCCATTCATTTTATGATAGAGACCACAAGCATTGCAAAGATAGTGACCCGTGCCGTCCCGTCGCCACAGGGGAGTTTGCACGGCCCCACAGTTGACACACTCTCTGGACTCTGCCTCTCCGTACTCATCTTAATATTATAATCATCACAGCAAAAAATGTACAAATCATTTTAACTATAGACAGCTAAGTTTAGAACAAAAAAAAACAATAACTACAGACTACATTGCGACTTTTAAGAACGTGTAAGGTAGTAAGATTGTTATCTCAAATCAGTTTTTTGTCATCTCAAAAATTACCTTCCGTTATGTAATTTAATTATTGCCAATAATTTTTATAAATGATGCTGAATGCAAGCGTTCTTACAATATTATTAGTCCTGTTAGGTTAGCTACCTTTAATTAGTTGAAACTAAATAAAACTGTGCGGACAAAAAACAAAAACATCATTAATATAAATGTTAATCAACATGATTTTAATACTTAAGTCAGTAAGTATAGTGTCGTGTAAGCATAGCTAACAAATTATACGCACATAAGAATTTGAATTATAAACTCAATTCTCCTAAAAATTCTTGCATTTAGCAACGCGACTAACGTAGTATAAGTACGATTACAAGTAATTACGAAACCAAATCTATATGCAAAAAGCTAAACATATAAATGCTTTAGGAGCAGGAGGTAACCCGACATTTACGCGTGCAAAAGTGCATAATGGCAAATGTAAGTAATAGTTCAAATATTGTGAAAGCAATAAGCAGAAGGAACACGATAGACAATCAGCCACATGAGTGCATATTACAAGAGAATTATGACCAAAGCGCGGACATTATCGACACCAAAGTTAGCCTTTTACAAGCTCCAATGATTATTACTTACACGGAATATATATTTTAAATGCACCATTGTATATAAGAGTGTATGTTAATACTGCAAGCTGTAAAGTTATTAGTACATGAGGATTTGTACTATGCACACGAGAGCTTTTAAGTGTAGCGCCAGCTGTCGATATCTTCATGAGCATTATCATAATTACTGGAATAAGAATCCCCTCATTTATATAATGTTTACACTTACTAACGCAAGCAAGTCAATCATCATTCACTTCATCATCATGATTTCCCCATAAATACAATTTTTGTATAATAAACACAGTTTTCTTATATTATATTATAGAATATTCTCTGATCATCCCTGACTTTTGACTCCATTCTCCTATGGTGTCCAATTCTTTCAACCTAAAATGCAGTATGGATGTAGTACTAATCGCACTAAAGGAACAAGTGATGAGCAATAGTCAGGCTTATTTTTTTCCTGTCGTGCTACTACTATGTATAGTCTTTTATTTTTTCTCTTTCTCTCTCGCCTGTTTCCATCCTCTGCATACATGGTTGACCCTTACCACAGAAGAAGGATGGATGATTTCCTTTTACCATTTAAGACGTTGGAGTCTTATCAGGAAAAACTGAATCATACAAAAGCCAGTGGAGTTTTCAAGTCACAACTACATGTACATATGGTATAGTTTTAATATATTGAGGCTATATTCACTAATATATTTCATTATACTATACTCTTTCGTCTTCGACGTTTCGACACTATTAGAAAATTACTAGGAATATACAAATGATGTACACTCAGAATGGAGAGTTTCATAGATCGTTGCTTCAAGTTTGCTTTTGTGTAATAGTCTATTCAAGAAAACAACTATAGAATAACGTATAGTAGAAGGATGTGGATCATAAATGCAAAGGATAGACATATGGGAATACGTATTTGTACACACTATAGATATGTGTGCACAAGAAGGTTTATATGCCATGTGTTAACTTACTTTACATATATGGAATTTTAACAGCAGCGTCGAAAAAAATATTTGATTTTAACTTGCCCTTATAAATACATCAAACATCCACCAGTCCCAAGTCGACCCCACTTCACGACAGTCAATATTGATACAATCTGGTCATGTTTTTAGTTTTAGTTGCCAAGGAAAGGAATCTGAAGGAAAGCAACTTTACCGTTCGGACGTTTGATCGACAAGTATGTACAAATGATGTGACAGTTGAAACAGATCGACTAAAGGGAACTAATCACAGAAAAATTATGTAGACATGTATGTTCATATGCAAGTAGGTAAGTCATTTTATTTACGAGCGTCCAAAAACTCAAATTCTGAAAAGCTGTTTAAAACTTTAAGAATCCCCTGTCTATAATTTGCGTGGTTGAGTACGGTGAGCCTTATTATTTATTTGGGCTACCAAGCTGATTTCTGAGTTGAAAATGTCAACTGAGACATATTCAACCGATTTCAACGGTTTCTGCAAGCTTATAAAATGAAAAGCCATATAGAGTTAATGAACGACGTACTTAAGCAAATAAAGATACGTAAGCTCTTCTATTTAAGCACTATAGTTCCAGAAGTTCAAACTGAAACTTCCTTCTGCCTCTAAACGGCGACAGAAGTTCTGCATATATATGTGTGGTCGAGTATTTGTATATATGTATTAACAGGGTGTTATCAGTAAACGGAAAGGAAAACAAAGCCTTCAAATATGAAACTTGGACCAGTATTATTTGTGCCAGTATATAAAAAGTGTAAGCAATAAGAATAAGTTTGGACTAATATGTATACATTTGCTTTCTGAGAATTGAGAGAGACATAATTAAATACGCTACAGCTGCTAATGCATAAGAAGGAATAAGGACAGTCATCCGACATTTCCGTTGGTTCTTAGTCTTCTACCTAGTATAAACTTGACGATTTTCTGCGTACTGGATTTAGAAAGTATGTAACTACTAGGGGGTTACAGGCGATTAATTAATAAACCAAATGTTATATTGGTTTTGAATCTTTCAATAGTTCTACTGCACTATATTCACTCTGTGTAAGAGTTTTAACACAAAAGTCTTACATACAAGCCGTGTAATAAAGCGGTTAGAAGAGTATAAAAATAGAAAACCGTTGTTCTTGTTGTTATTAGCAATAATAATAATAGCAGCCGTATAATAATATACTAATACGTGTATAAAGTTTGGAATTCGAGAGATAATGATTCACAACAGGAGCTAGTATGAGAGCTTTTAGCCCACGTATATCCATAGTATACACATGAAGTTCTATACCTTTTCTCTTATATTTCTCATCACGTCAGAAGAACATCGGAGGGTTGTTAAATGCGGTTGAGTTTAGTACTTTAAAACCACAAGATAAGACGGGGTTTGATTTCACGTAATAAAATATATACTTGAAAATAACAAATAACCATTCTCCAAGAAACTATACCACACAGTTGTATCGCAACACTTCTATTAAAACCAAAAACTGTAAGTATAACTACAATGCTAAATATTCCTGGTATATTAGCCTGAATTTTCGTCTATACGACACTTCGGAGAGAAATTCCCCTCTCAAGAAGAACGAAAGCCAATTAAATTCGACCTAACGTATGTATTTAGTGGGCAAAGAAAATCACTGTCGACCGACCAAGCTCATATTTTCATAAACCAATAATCTCTGAATTCAATGTAATTGCAATTCTTGCGTGTGTAGATATGTATGTTTTAGTTTTTGTATTTGCTAGCTACCGTGTGTAGTTAATCTTTTCCAATTAAAGCATTTAGTGAGAAAAGTTAGTTCCTTAACGAGAATTCATTAGACAATTCATTCGGGACAAGCAATGATAATTAAAGGAAGCATGAACCATTAAGGCATTAAGATTAATATATTAAGAAGTCATTTAAAGTAATTTAATTTGAGTATTCCGATATAATTATTTAGAAGCTAATATCTTAAAAATACTATTACTGCTAATGAATCTTAAAAATAAAACTGCATCAGAACCGAAAACAAGTTTTTGCATACAAGCCTATCAAAATTCAAGCGGACTGATTCAATCATGACAAACTAACACACGCACCAGATACATATGAGCTAATGAGTGAGACTTTTTTGTGCGACTCGGATGCGAGGAAGAAAACGCATTGCAACGCACAAAAGAATATTGACCCGTCTCTGCATGAATAAGCTCATCTGAATCTTGGTTCAAGAATTTGGAGATCGTCAGCATGGAAATGGCCATTTGAAAAATGCAATCAACTGTAAAAATACAGCACTGTCCATGTCTATACAGAATTAAAAATATGTAGCCACTGTTTCTTGTTTTGTCTGTCTCCGGGCTTTATTGCTGTTTACCTAGCAATTCCATCAAGTCCTACATGCTTACAAAGCTTTTTAATTACTTCGGGGGATGACCTATGGCCAGTGAAGTTGCATTCTATTCCTAAAACTGAACCACTAGCTGTATGTGAGATTCAGTGTAGAACATAGTATCTATAACTTGGTATATTAATAAGGGGTTAGCTTAAATGTTAAAAAATACTTGGAGATCACTTCGTGTGAGCTACATTCCTACTTTCCACAAGTCAAAAAGATTGAAACAAAGAACAGTGACATGGATAAGTTAGTAAAGTGAGAGCACATAACACGATCACTCACTCAAGTCCATAAAAATATTCAACCAGCAAAGCAAATTTCATCTCATATTTTGTCGCACACACTAGGTACATAAATAAACACACGCATCCCAACAACGCACAAATCAGTTCCAAGTCACTCTTTTAATGACTTGTCCATTGGCTACGAACTGAACGACCCGGACTCATAAAACTCCACGCATTTTTATTAACCTCACGCGTGTGTCCTAGCAGAGTTGCGAAGTCCATTATATATACATAATTTCCCCTGTATTAAGTCATTGCAACATTATGACATACGCAATTTAGCACTAAAGATGAATTCCTATATATATGATTTACATAATGTAATATCTTTCCTTAGTGCACATGTAACACAAATTTATGATGGTAGCACCATGCCATGAAGATCCTCACGGTCATCAAAACAAAGCTGAGTAACTACTACCGAAAGAAGCAGAAAATTAACCTTTGTGAGTCAAGCTCCTCTGGCTGTCATTTTAGCAAGCTGGATGTAATATAAAAATAATTGTATGTAAATAATAACATATGCTACTTCAATCGAAACAAATTAGCGCTCATCAGATCTTACGTTGTGTTAGAATTTCAAAGAACTTTGTCGTGTATACAAACAAAATATACAGAGCAATGGAATGAGACTGACTTTGTTTTGAAGAAACTGATACTTTATATAAGCGAAAAAATGTGTCATGGAATGATTTATGATTGAGGATGTGCCATACGTAAAATAAATTGAAAGTATACATAGCAAAATCAAAATAATGATTCACTTTCAAACTGTACACGTAACTTTGTCAAATGCAACATATACATACGTACGAACATCTCCCTTTTACATGATTTTTCCATTTTGTTCATTACTTTCCTGCGTGACTGTGTACACAAGGAAATCAGTTCGTTTCCAACTTGCAATTCTTTGTTCTCTGGTTGACAAAGTTAGCTTCATCTTGTATAAATTATACAGATTTAAAAGAAGTGCAAGTTTTAAAAAAATCACAATAGAAATAATGACAAGGTTTGAAGTCAATTGACATATTAAAACTTGCAGTAAGTAATGGAACAAAAACGAATAAGATCCTTTCAAGTTCATCAATTGTCATATCTTCAGTAAAATCATTAGAGTATCTTTATGTACAGTCGTTATAATAATCAGTTTACACACTGAAGAGTAACATTGGCATTCAATCAATCCTTAACCTTTGTGTTGTAATAAAATGTTGCACATATATGAACACATGTCGAGATAAAATTTGTGCATTAACGATCCTCACTAAAAGCAGTATAATATCAGGAAAGCACATGGAGTTGAAGACTCGGAAATGTAAACAGACAGTATGGATAGGAATTCCATAGTAGCAAATCTAAAACTAGATAATTTTAATCAAATTTCCAAAGCACAAACATTATATGTTATGTTATCCATATTATACGCTTATAATAAATGTCTTGTAGGTTATTTCAGTTACTTCAACATGTAACCATTTAAGTAGTATCGGCAAGTGGATAACTTGAAGGCCATGTATTACTCACAGATAATCTACATTGAAGAGCAAGAGTTGACAACACATTCCTAATATTGCCGCCGACTTTACAGTTTATTCCTTCAGGGAGGTGATACCACAAGCATTGATACTAGTGTATTCAACTGTATATAGTAAATAGTGGAGTAAGTAGTAGTAAAATAATATCTCTGCTTAAAGCATCAATTACCATAGAGCCTACGCATAAGATAATATGAAGTGAGTTGTAAAAATTATTATTAGTAAAAGTGTGAACGACAGGGAGAGAGAGAGACAGAGGAATACACTAAAGACAGGAGGGAGGAATACCATTAGCAACGCTGTCTCAATTACTTCATTTCGCTCCAAATTATAACTACCGTGTTAATACACGCTCGCTACAACACTAATATGCTATGTAAATTGAGATGTTGAGCTATAATGAGAGGCAAACGCAATTTGAGCAATACCATGTAAATACGAGGGAATATCTCTAATAGTAAGAGGCTTACTCCGTCGTCAGACTTTTATCATAATTGTTTTATCATTAAAATGCATTTGCTGCACAAAGAATCAGAGGGTGAGAGAGAGAGAGAAAGAGACGAGGAGATAAATAAAAATGAGTTTCAAACATCCAAACTTAGGTATTTTGATTAGATTTCATCCTTCTCATTCAGCCCCACATGTAAAATTTGCGGTAGGTGCATAACCTATATCATAAATTGCAGTATGTATACACGCAAAGTATCCCATATTGTATTAGTTACATGTATCACAAATGTAAACTCTGAAAATAGGGCTCACGTTCTGACAATCTCTTAATCCTCATTTCATAGAATATGCATGACAGTAAACATAAATGAATCAGAAGGATCGAGATAATTTAAGCCGCGTTACATATAATGCAAGCAAATATTAAATTCATTCGTAGGAAATGCATATTCCACCAGCAATTCATAAGTTATCATAATAGCAAATATTATCGCGATTAGCACCTTCTTAAGCTAAACATTAAATCATTCGCATCATGAATCACAACAAAGTCAATGTATCACAGACTATACACTTATCTGCCTATATAGTTATGTTATAATTTCATGTATTACTATGAAATATAATATTATTTTATCAAGCAAAATTAGAGCAATTCACATGTATTGTATTCTTCAAAGGATATTCTTCTAAATATATGGATCCTTACATGTAAAAATCGTATGAGCTTTATGACACATTAAACTTCTTTTGAAAAGACAAACTGAGAAAGAGGATGAGTAACGTAAAACATATAAACTGACAGACACTGAAAGAGTGAAAGTGTGTAGAAGGTGGCATATTAAGAAATACTAAAAATATCATTCTTACCAGCACTATTCGTAAGACTGGTTCTTGAGCGTTGGGGTTGACTCCCAATATTACTGAGATTTTGGGTTGCGTAGACAAGGTTGGGACTATTCGAGTGGCTGGACTGATTGGTGCCATTGCCACCTGTACCATACCCTGCTCCTCCCAATTCAATGTTTGGATAGGTTCCCCATGCGAATCCTTCCGTCGTTCCATATTCTGTTAAAAAATTCAATGCTCTAAAAATCTGTCTTCAGTTATTAAAGAACAATATAGAAGCAAGTTTGCTATATAATGCTAAAAATTATTTTTTTACACAATAATAATGTGTGAGTTTTTGCTGAGTAAACACAATAATTACGACATATCTGTAAATACAGCCAAAAATACAATGCAGCCAAAATTATTCCGGAAGGCCAAACTACATATACAAAAATTTTATGTTTATCAAAATAGCTAGAGTAGCCAACAAGTAGTGTTTCAGCCCAAAAATGTTTAAAAGTAAAATGCAAAATAGTATTTTCAAATGCAAAATACACAGTTTAAAAAAGTATCTCAAGGTAAAACAAGAGAGATGAAAGAAGAAAAACGTACGAGGTCCATAATGAGAGAAACCATGCGTGTTCCGTGGGGTTGAGAAGAAAGGAGGCAAGCAACGGTTTGCCTGTAAAAAACTTGCATTCCCTTTGTAGGTCTCTTCTACACCTACAAGAATATTCCGGTTTTGCTTTCATTGTCATCAAATTCATAGTATTCCAAGTAAAGTATAAGTATTTAGCTCCAATACATATACAAAGATCTTTATATATAATTACATATAGAGCATTTAAATCTACAGAAAAAATAATCTTCGAAGCTCTAATATTCATCGATACAAGGAGATTCTTTTTCCCGTGCATATGAATACAACAGCGTGTTTAGAAGAAAAGAAACCAAGAATTTTAGAAAAGACATACTATCCCGTTGTAATAAAATTTTTAGGAATGCCGACAGAAGAGGAGCAAAAGTCAAAGTAACATACTTAAATACACGCAGGCATTAACTACTTACGTGCGCTTTAAGATTACTTATTTTAGTAATGAGACAAAAAAACAGAGATAAACTAATCATGTTCTTCTCTGTATGTATATGATTCATGTATGATAAACATCAATATACTTGAATATCGTGTGTGTCTTGAATAATATAGCGTCATACAGAGATAAGGGTTTTAGTCAAATCTCTCTGTACAATGTCTGCATAATGAAGGTAAGAAAGAGAGAGAGAAATGATAGAGATTTAGTAAAAACCTGTGTTAGTTGTCCATGAGGATGCGCAAGTTGAATCCAACAACTGCTGGGCTGTTCCCATGTAAAGTAACGGATTGCTGTAATGACTGTGCTCGATGGGGTAAGGTAAAGAAGGCATATCATCCATTCTCCGCCCTGTTATCAACTCATCCCTCCTACTCAATTTACACAGGAAAACATAGGCATCAAGATGAGGACCATGTGCTCAGATGTGTTTAGTAATAAAAACAAGTTTTTAGTTATAAATGTAGCGTTGCATTAAATAGTATTTTTTTAAACTCTAGAACACACATGTCTTACAAAAAATTTAGGCTTGTTAAATACGTGCTACATATATTACTGTTGATCCTGATGATACTATATAAGAGCAACTTGTTCAGTTTTGATACTTTTGAACTTTCATACATATGCTAAAAGTAAGTACAGATACTAAGTAAAGAAAGATTGATCTTCTTTTAGCTCTTCTGTAAATACACACAATGAATATTACACCGCACAGAGCCAATCATCGTCTCGCACATACTATATATTCTCCTTCTTCTCACACACTGCTTTGACATGCTTGCTGGTAGGAAAGTAGCAAACATAAAGCTCATTTGCATAATTACTGCATCTTTATCCTTATCTACATTCATGACGATATTAGTAAAAGCTGATGAAAATAATCACATTAACGCTGAAGATATCTTTAAAGTGTACAAAGCAGTCCACGAACAAAATCCTGTTTCAACACATAAATGAACGAGATCCGTCAGGATTCTTAATTTAACGATAACTAAACTGCAAGTATAGATTCACCTAATTGTGTATGCACATGTAGTATGGGATAATAATAATGAGCAATAATATGTTACCTGGTCAACGGCGAGTGATCATTAGCATGGTGATGACTACTTGTACTGCTACTGTGACTCTCATTGGAAGTATTCTGAGCATCACTACCGGTATGATGATGACCATTAGTATGGTTGTGACTATTAGAATGATCAAAAGGGAAATCCATAACGTTCGGTTTCTGATCCACGTAATCACCCTGGTAGTGAGTTACATTATTGTTCGTTTCAGTCGACTCGGCATCATCGTGATGATGACCTGCTCCTCCACCCCCATGACCATGTTCCGGATCATTGAATAAATAGTGAAACAAGTCCTGACCTCCCACTGACCTCTTCACTATTGCACTTGTGAAATGATTATTCAGGATGTTATTGGCAGAGGTGACGGAGCCAGATGAGGAGGTATTGTTATTGGAGGAGTTGTGACTGTGATGATGCCCATTGCTGTTGGCTGTAGTTGGATGATGGTGATGATGATGGTGGTGGTGATTGTCCAAGTGACGCTCCACAATTACACTTGGGTGAGGACTGGATGAGATGGTGGGTAGATGTGTAGGGACTCCGGGTGTCGTCGAAGACGAAACGGAGGATAAAGAATTTGAAGATTCCGAATCATCCATGGCCATTCTGTCCGTCTGCATTTATGGACAAGCCTGTTTACAAAAGTTTACATGTGTAAGGTATAATACAGTAAGCAGTATGAAAGGGAAATTAAGATCATATATGAGCAGAGGCAGTACATGCATGTGTAAAGATGCTATTGCATTAAGGACCACCGTTTTTGACACTAACTGTGTGTCTGCAATTATTACGATTGTAAAACGAAACCAAAAATGAAACTTTTGACAATTTTATACTTCTCATACTCTACTTCTCATATTCGTTTCACTCAGTGATTTTACCACTTTTTAATACTTTATGTTTTACATTTCTGCTCCCACAGCGTTTTATATTTTGTTCACTCTAATACTTTGTTGTATATTTATGTTTTAACACATAGCCTTCTAATTTGTTTCTCCCATCACTTCAAATGTTACAAGTTTCCGTTCACATATTGCGTCTAGTATTTCCAGCCACAATAACTTTCGGTTTTATATTTTTCTCCGATAATTTCGGTGTAGAGTTTATAAGAGAAAAAGAGTAGCAAAGGAATATGAAATCGAACCCCTTTTTTGAACATGTAAAAATTCAAGGTTTGACAAAGATGACTAGAAAAACAAAACTGTATGTTAATAATTTAAAAAAAGAAAAGTCATTCAATGATATTCGTTAAGAAAAGGTCAACAAGTCATAGGAATAAGTTGGTAGTTGGCAGTAATTTATGGACATCTTTGAGGATTTTTATTGCTTTCGTCGTCAAAGACGTTTTCCAGTTCAACTATGGTATTTTTTTCCCTCTGAATAGACGTGTGCTTCTTTCAAATATTGAAATCATAATTTGTGTGCATGTACTAACAAGTCTCTCTCTCTCTCCTTCTTACTTTACTCGTCACCCACACATACACATTAATACACACACATATAATACGTAGCAAACTGAACTACGTGAGAGTTTGGGTCTGAATCTGAACAGAAAAACGCATTTGAGTAAAGAGCAGACCAAGGAAGGGTGGCTCGCTCACTCAAGAGTCAGTCACAAGTCATGATCTCTAAACGTATGTACACAAGGCTAAGATGTACTCTGGAAGCAACAAGTGTCAAGGAGCTAATTATTTCAGGATGTGCTGCATATAGGTTTATTAGTAGTCAAGAGCAGCTTCAGAACCACGAGAGAGAGAGAGAGAGAAAATAAATTATTTTTTTTCCTCATTCAACCTTTGACCTACTCTTCTCCTCTATATATAAAGGCTAGCACAGTCAATAGCTACTGTTGTCAACGGCACAGGCATATATAAAAGTCCCCTATGTGTGTGTGCGTTTGTCTTTCAAAAAGTTCTGTATAAATCTTGCTGTAGGACATTTTTCCCCTTTAGCACACAGAGACCAAGTGTCAAAGACAGAGCCAACGGGTTAAAAGTTGCCCCGAACCACGGTAAAGTTCAACTTTGAAAACATGGAACGTTTCATGAGAATTCAACATTTGAACTATGCAAAAGGTTATAATGTACAAACAAAAGTAACGTGAAAAAGCATGTATGTATATGTGAGCTCAATGGAAGCCAAATATCATTAACATCCTCACAACTAAACTAGAAACTAATGATTTAAATACTTATTAAGCGCTATTCCGCTCAGACTCATTAAACAGCGTCGTTACGCAATCACACACTTGTGAACAATTGAACTTGTGGTAAAAATCTCACTGTATAATAATTTCCTATAATACTCTAAAAATATTTACGTATTTATGACTGACAATCTTGAGAATCTAGGATACAAAAGAATCTTGGGAATTCAAATCTGTAAAACTTCTTCCATGTAATTAAAAACAAGTGATATTAATAACGATGAAAAATGAAAAGGAAGTATAAAAACTCTTGCAGGAGCAGAGAGAAAGCAAACGAAATTCTAAACAAAGTGAATATATAAAACTGAGTGAAAATTTAAATCTGAAGGCAATAAGTAAAAAATTCTTATAAACATGTTAAAATTTTGAATAGTGAAACTAAATTTGAATGAGACAGGTGAACATTATAAGTTATATGAAACGAGTGAAAATATGAGAAATGATACACGTGAAAAAATAACTTAGACTAGATTTTTTCAAACTAAAACAAGAGAAGGTCTTTAAATTGAATCAATATAAAATCTCGAATGATAAATTGGCACCCAAGTATCTCCACAAGTAACTAAACTCTGGAAACCGTTCCCTTATCTATGATTATTACTAACACTAAGGAGGGAATCAAGTAATCTTACCTCTTATTTCTGGTGAAATCAGTTGTTGCAACTATAAATACTGCAAAGTCAAGAGATTATTGAAGCACAGAGAGTAAACACACGTTCTTCGCGGTAGTTGTTGAACTGATAGTGTTGAGATAAAGACTGATTAAACTCTACATTTGCAATTTTAATCTGGAAATTGGGAAACGTACAAGGAGGAGGAATAATCTGACAATGTACTATAATGTGTTAATGTTGGGGCAAGGGAAAAAAGTGTCTCGTGCTCGTCTTTCCAGTAGACTCACAGTCTCTCTGCATGCTGCTCTCCTGCCTTCTCCAGCTTAATACATTAACGATATATAAGTGCTAACGAAGTTAACCAAGTTGTCTTCAAGAAGAGTTTCAGCCCTCTCACCCAATCCCCTTTCTCTCCGTACGAAGTGTATGAGAGGACGCAGTTATATATTCTTTAACTATACACAAGTTCACATCTTCTTAGCATACACAAAAGTTAAACATTTAAGTGAACATTTAAAGTTTCTAAACACGGATCATTGTGTGGACGGAATTCCTCCTTGCATTTAATTTTCAAGTCCATGTGTATAAAGTCATATACGCAGTGAGAGAAAGATAGTTACGGTGCGTTCATATGCACTCTTGTTGATTTGCATAGTTTTTTCAAATTGGAATCTTTCTATAGCATTTAAATAGAAATGCATATCCGCCCCGTCGTTTCTTCTTTCCAATTTCCAACCTGTATACAATGAATTCCTTTATTCAGACAAAAATTATTAAAACGTGGTCGTCTGGTCTTTTGTTCTATAAATACCAAGCAAATCCTGCAGTTAAGGCGTATGGTCCTGCTGAAAATTCAATAGATGCTATACAATAGGCGGAATATTTCTTCAAAATTAATATCCGCTCTACAAACATTATTCGAAATCTTTATTATATGCATAGGTTGTTGAGTTCATATGGTACAAGTCATAGTACTTCCCGTGAATAGGAGGCATTCAATTTTTGCCAATGAAGATCTATTTTGTGTTTATTTCGTATTTAATTTGTATGTATTCTGCACCTTGTATTCTGTTGGATATGAAAAAATGTTGGAAATAAAAAAAATGGTTGGAAATAGGGTAGAGATTGGAAGTTTGTTTCATGACGAAGAAGAAGCCAAATGTGGGGAGGGGGTGTATAAAAAGATGGCAAAGATATACTGGAGATGCAGATATGCTTAACAGAAGATGAAGATATGGGATGGTGTTAGGTATAACCATAGTAGCAAAAGTTTATACGAGATCCACAAACGTTTGAGTTGTGTGTAGGTACTTCCACAGAATATCAAATAAAATTCAGACGGAAGAGAATCATTTAGGATTTATTTGTGTACGAATTCATTGTATACTTAACATATCTTATTAGAATTTGTGAATACTTGATTAACATCTTATTAGAGCTATATGTGTAGTGTACTCATTTTGCTATTCTACTGCCATATTCCTATTTAGCTCATTAAAGGCTACAGTTGTTACGCAACCACAGTATATATGAATCCATACATGTGCAGTCATTAATAGTATTTTAAATACGTAGTTTACAGTACTAGTACGTAGCATTATGTACCTATAGTCTTGGCATAATTCACAATTTTATTCATAACGCTGTAATGTAAAGTCATATATATGTGCTTACCCTCTTTATTTCTTTATCGCTGGCTCTGCTGACGTGATTTACATAATTAGCCATATTCCTTTATCCCATAACGGCTGTTGTAACGCCATGTGTATACTAGAATCAGTAAGTTCATCCTTCTCTACGTACACATCCTCATTCTCTGTAGTACTCAGTATGGTATAAATGAAGAAGTTTTATGAATGTGTAACTTGTAGTTGTTAGTCTTTGTTGTTCTTGATAAATATTACCGCATGTTCCCGTCTACCCCGTGTACCAAAGTTGAACCCAAGAAGCTAAAGGCTATTTTCGATTTTGGATCTGCAGACCAAGAAAGTGTGCAATGATAGACAGCTATCGGCTAGAGACTGATAATTATATATTAATGATGTATTTATCGGTAAATAACAATATCTTTGAGCTTCACGCAAGTTGTGATTACACAGTTGTGATTAAGTATCGCTGTTCTCGAGATATTGCATTATTAGCGATACGGCCAAGATTGCAAAGAAATAGTTTCGGATTTGTAGCTTTGGCTAATTTGGCTTGTTAGGTAAACAGAGAGAAAAGCTTTAGTAATAAACGTAAAAAATATAATCAACTCAACAGCATGTTGTTTATAAAAACCAAAGAATTTAAAATCTCCAGCTACATTTATATTGAGAAAAATACCTATTGAAAAGCTATTTTTTGAAACGGTCTAATATATGCGGAAGAATGTTAGGGAACATGCAATACATAATTCTTGTCGTTCTTATATGTAGTAACTAACTTAATGTATACACAAAAAGAGAAGTTTAATTAA
Source organism: Lipothrix lubbocki (assembly GCA_034696945.1). Taxonomy (NCBI): domain Eukaryota; kingdom Metazoa; phylum Arthropoda; class Collembola; order Symphypleona; family Sminthuridae; genus Lipothrix; species Lipothrix lubbocki. The sequence continues at coordinate 20,349 of JAQGAK010001155.1, forward strand.
TATTAGAATACTACATATGTCATAGACGTGTGAGTGGCTGATCAAGGAATACATGACTTTATTAGCATGCTGCCAGAGATGTGGAATGTAAATGTAAATATACATAACGATTGAAAAATATGGAAAAGTTATGAAAGCTAACTGCAATAATTATTATTCCTAAAAGTCAGTGTTGGTATGAATATGCAAATTCTCTTTTTACATTTAGAAAAAGAAATCCATGGCACACGGAAGCAATCAAGTGTGTAGACTAATAACTTTTCCAATACTCTTATATTCTTTATTTAATTATTCATCATTCATTGTGTGAGAAACTATGTAATTCCTCATTGCGAGATTTTACACAAGCCAAACGTACACTCAGTTGCCATATAAGGACATATGTAACCTCCACTGGTTCAGTTCAAGTCAACAATATTCGTGGGTATCTAATTTGTTAACACTTCATACGATCTCTGATTTCAAAATGCCAATGGTTGGGTTAGAAATGCAATATGATCATTAAAGGAGTCGTAATTACTATATTGTCCAGTGTGGAACTATCGGTCATCGCCGTGCTGATAACCTTGAGCACGCGAACAAACCAAAGGCGGAATTATACATCTTAATTACCAAATAATTGTAACTAATTAGTTCTAAATATTACCACAACAATTAATGATATATAGAGATATGATGATTAGGAAGATTTCAGATTTCCCAGTTTTCTTATTTTTAAAAATTGATGATACTGTTCAAATATGTGATTATAAAATATAGAAAGATTAACAATATACATACCTAGGTGGGTACACTTTGCCGTATGCTGTACCTTATTTAGCCATCCATGGGCTTCGCATGGGGCATCCTTTTGCTTTCTAAATACGTGGACAGTAAAAAATACCCTGCTTATGTTCTTATATGTTTATGAGTCACAAGGAAAGAGTTCCCTTAATCCCTTTGACGTACTGCCGATCTGCCCAGTTGCCGTCGCCACGTGGACCCTTACGAAAACGCATGAGTCAAAGGTCTTCATATGGTCTTGGTTTAATAGTATTCTTAATAGTGAACATGGAAAGCTCACGATGACTAAATTTCATATTGTCATATGTGACTCAGTTTAACTTTCTTATAAATACTTTCTAGGAACTGTAACTGTGCATACAAAAAAATTTGTTTCTTGTGGAGGGCACTACCAAGGCTATATAGTTATGTTATTTAAAATTTAAGTCATGTTGAATTTGTATTGACTTTATGTATGTCTGTATGCATTACACATGTATGTAAGTATACAATTAATATATGTTTGCTTATTTAACATAAACGAAGTTCCTCAACTCACCCCGTCATTAAAATTATAGTTACAGGCAAATAGCTACGCAGTTATTTTGATCGTAGCAACTTTGCTATTCCGCTTATTACTACTTCTGAAATAAAATGTCCCAAATATTTTCCTAAATATATGGTAGGAAACTTGTCTCCTGCTTGTTTGACCAGGATTCCTGTCTCCCATAACATCACTGTACTGTATATGTAAAGTTTAACTCGAAATTAGTATACAACTACGCATATGAAAATTCTTGTTATTTAGGCATAGCATAAGCCCCAATTTATTTGGTTAGGATGCATTTTGGTATATAAAGATTTTAAATTAACAAAAGTCCTTGACTCAGGGCATATGGTTTACGTGAACCTCCCAAATGCATCCAGTTTTGTTTTCCTGACTAACACTGGACCTTAAATATTATGTTCTATACTACATTAGTATGTATCTACTTGTACTATTCTGTTGTCCTGTGCAACAGCACACAACCAGGTCGTGTACATAAAGATGTATTTATGTTTATCCAGAATTTAACCATAATTTAGCAACATGTATAATTATATGTAACTATTTATACTCTGAACCATTTTTGCTGGAAATCCTCAATAAGCTTCAAAATCAGGTTTATACATAATTTTACTTGAATTTATCAGCAACTGCAATAACTTAACTGTGTAACAGCAGTAACACGATTAGTGTGTTGCATAAAGGCTGATATTTCACTTGCGGTGCAAAGAAACGGGGTGATATGATAATAAGAAAACAATGTTCAAGTTTAGTTGATACTGTCATATCGTGTGTGATTAAATCATGAAAGTCAGCCTGGCGAACGTTATTTCTTACAATATTCTTTGTGTAGAAATATTACTGAGAAATCAGACGAAAGTTGGTAATAAAGCTCACATTGCATTGCAGTGCCCTATCCGTCTGATAGGACAAGCGTACATATATACATTCATTTCGGTGCTGTTGAGTGACGCAAATATGAATATCTGCTTTAAAACATGATCACTTTAGAGAGTTGACATAAAGCTTAGATCATTAATTTCCACAGCTAGATACATATGTATACTTCTTACAGGAGGAAGTGAGTTTCCTTCTGCAGAGAAATTCGTCCCTATATTCTGTGTGTGCTGATAAGGAAAGCGTTCCTTGTTTTCGTCCAGTTATGATGAGCTGCAAAGCTGTAAAGTTAAGATTACAATAATATCCTTAAGTGAATCTTTGTGTGTCAACAGCTTCTTCATCCAGTTATGCTGTATTATCCATTTATGAGTATATTGTAATCTAATAATTCAAGTTTAAGCAAAGGGGAAGACTTGTAGACTTTCAGATACACGGGTAAAACAGATGATTATATTCCGTTTATGACAGCTACATATTTCAGATAATCCAGTATTTCCCATCTTATTTTTCAAAGTATGTATTTGTGTCTCTATTCATAAAAGTGTCATTTATGGCGTGTGCATAAGGATGGCTAATTAGGCTGGTGAAAACAATTATTAGTGATGATGCGGTTGGATTTTCCCACGTTCAGAGTCCATCATAAAATATCATGCAACATTCTACCTTGGTGTGTTGTGTTTGTGCTGAAGAATAATTATATATAGAAGGATTGACAATTGGCAGGCAGGGGTTAATGGGTAAATTCAAGACACCAAACTATACGGCACACATCAGCAGTAAAAAGCATTTTGGTAAATAATCATTTTTTCAGGAGCTGATTATAAATTGCCTTTGTCGGGTGGACGGGGGAAATGGCTTTAGATTGGGTCGAGGACTTTAAAGGATCTTGTCCGAATATGTACTTACATTATTGCATATTGACATTTAGAATTTTAATAAATGTATGGCAACATGTGCCTTGACGACACCATCTTCAAAGCCATTTTAAGTAGTTCATTCTATCATCAATTCTAAAAATGGATTCTATTCTATGCTTAATTTTTTATACTATATATACGTAAATACATATTACTTACATTGAATTATTCAACACCTTCTTCTTGTTTAAGACTTGCCATCATGACCGACGAGTTTAAGTATTAGAAAGCGAATTTTTCTCGCTGCACATATATTTCTTCAAGGGAAAATATGATTTAAAATGCACAAAAAATGGCAACGTTTTCCCTGGTAGACATTTCCAGAAATGGGTTGTAGAAAGAGGACCATATATTACTACACTACACGAAACTATCACTAATAATTAATAAGGATAAGCATAGATAGTCGGTTTTGTTTAAAGGATATTATGACGAACTTTGGATAAACACGTCTACTCTCAAACGAATCAGTAATGGAGTAATAAATCTATTACCGAGTGCACGAACCTATTTATAATTATATTAAAATAATCATGATAGTAATATATAATTAGTTTTAAACAGCGAATACAAGTAATGGATGTATACAAGTAATGGATGTTTAGACTTCTGTACTTTACAAATAGTAATAAGATTAAAATCAGCGTGGAAACTTTATCGTGCTATTAAATATTATACCCATCCCAGCATTCACCCTTTCAATAGCATTATTGATACATTAAATACTAAATATTTGGGATACCTTGGTCATTTCATTGGATTAAGGGTGAAAAATTAAGCTTGCATTTTTATGCATTTTAATATATTTCTTTACGTACTGTAAAATGAGTACTTGTAAGATATGCTACTCTGTTGAAGATAGTGAAGTCATATTCTTCGGGTAAGAAGTAGTTGAGGTGCAACGTTGGAAATTAATGCAAGCGAAGATTGGTATTGTAACCTTATCGAGGTGCTGGAACAGATTTATTCAATAAAGCGAGCGAAAGCCATTTTCAATTAACCATGAATAAAATCAGATTGACCCGTTCAGAATGGAGAGTGGCCATAAAGATGGCAACGATGATCTCAAATCAGAGCTCTCCCAAGAAAAGAAAGGAGTTATAAGTTGGAACTAGAATTCATACAGACAGGACAAAGTATCTGTATTCGGGAGAAACTGTGTACAACACGTCCTTGGCTGTTGTGAGAAACGAGAACTATACTGAGGACGAAGTGCAAAGAGCCTCATGATGATTCTATCTAACAATGACGTAAGGTGAATAGTTGGTTTCAGGGCATTTTCTTGTGGCCACATGCTTAAAATTACTTGGCCCAAATACCTTCGTAGTGTGTACTTACTATGGTAGTAGTTGACATCTGTTGTCCTACAAAATTTGCTTGTATGTTGTTTATTTGAGAGACAGTTTATTAGGAGTGTTCGGTAGCATCTTTTGTAATAAAAGACGAACAAGTGAATCATAAGCATTGATATTTTAATCGGGTAATAATAACAGACAACATGACATGCAGTTATATAATATATATATGTATATTCAACATTTAATCATTACTACTAACCCTGTTGTTATTATTTTGGGGGGAAGGTATCATCTAATGCAGGGGGGAATACATCGACAATAATTGTACACATCTACATTTGATTTAAATTACATAATAATACAGTGCACTCTCTATGTGATTGTACATATATCGTTATTTAGTAGGATATAAAGTACGATCTAGTTTTTTACACATAAATCACATTATATTACCACACAACTACTAGTCTTTGTCTATACTAGCTCATACACACAGTCTAAAAGTATCTGCAGGTATCGTATCATAATGAAATCTAAATGGTGAGCTTTGATATTATAACATAGTCAATTATACCATGCAGACGGCAGACAGTTCACCCAAATGTGGTGGAAACTTCGCCTACAATCACCTCAAGCTTGTATGCCGAAATTAAATTAATTTTCACAGTAATGTTTCCCATGTAAATTAATGGCTGCACCATACATGGATTTAACAAGGTTTGCATGCATACCGTAGAAACTAATCAAATGATAATAGGTATATCTGCTTGACAATAAAATTTAAAACGCAACAAAGTAAATTCAGTTCTGGTGGTATAATGCTACGTCTCCCATGTAATTATAAAACAAACGATAATTGTCATCGCTGCCGGCAACTTGCAATCATCTAATAATATCCATTTAATGCACCAAATTTTTCGCCATATTAATCTCGATATCGAATACAATCGAAACAACTTGTTCGAAATGGAAATCATTCGATTTTGAATTAAAATACCTGTACATACTTCAGTGATTCAATCAGGGCTTATTTTCCACTTCTTGCTCCTTCAAATTGGTATCTAATATTTAGATTATAAAAAACGTTAAGACTGTGACAAACTACAAGTTAGAAAAAAATAAAACTGTATTAAATAAAAAGTCACAACATGTACTTGAACTGACATAATATATGTAGTTATTTTCACTCTCAGACGCTTGTTTACGTACAATAATAAGTAATTTAATTAATAATCGCTTATACATACATACGATTAATTCTTCTGCTAGGTAATGAACTCCAAGAAACAGAAAGAAATATCTTCATCGTATCATCTTTTCTTCTTTCTTACATCGCGAAAAGAAAGCGATGCCCGAAAAGAACATCACCTAGAACTAATATGTAGTACTTTTTCGACCTAATGCTTCATGGTTTTGCAATTCAAATCCGAACAACAGTAATTATTATGTTACAACTACGTTGATAACACTATAAGTTATTTTACAGGTATAGTGGTTCACGCAAATCCACACATAAACGAACGTCGACTTACTAACTAAATCTACTCAATAAGGAACCCTAAATATTACATTTAATTTATAATTCTTTAAGAGGAAGTAGGTACATATATACTATTCATTTGGTTTCGAAAATAAAATAAACTCTCGGACAATTACAGAACAGCCATATCGTGGGTTCGACTCAAATCGAAGTAATTAGTGGAACTCTTTTTGAATAGATAGTAAATTATAGGATGTACAAACACACAATTAGGTTTGTGGGCATGACTTAATTAAATGTGACTTGTACCAAGGATGAGAAGCTGTGGAGGTACTTCAAAATCCTGGATACAGTTTCTCCGTATTAATTTATCTTCGAGAGAGTGACTTAATAAGCTTCATGGTCTTTTGCATTAAAGGAGCTTTCTTTGGTTTCTTGAATGCGGTATATGAGGTGGAGGCGGAAGTGCTTGAGTTATTTCTCGAAGATGCTGGTGCGCTACCTGCTCTTGATTCGGAGGGTATGATGATGGCAGCTTCTTCTATTGTCACGTTGGTCTGACTAGCCTTATTTCCACCTGCGCTAGCACTATATGACGGCCCACCTGTTTTCGGTCCCTTCTCTTCCCTGTGCTTGAGGGTTTTCATCCCGTTTTTTATCTAGATTTGAACAACATATTTAACACCGAACATTATTTACCAACCTCAAAAGTACACTTGACAATAAATCCTAGATTGCTTACAGTAGCAGCTTTACTCCGGTTGAACCTTGGTCCACGTGTGGACGGCTCCACATAAGCTAATTTGGCCTTCCGGACTGGTTGAGCAAGTTCAGCATTTTTCTTAACTTTAGAAGCCAAAAAATTTAGTTTGGCTTGGCGTTCATCTTGACATCTCTGAAAGTTTAATTGTTGCAATTATTGTAGTGTAAAATGTTGCAAAATATGATGCCTTATGATATTTTGAAACCAGCTATGCGCTCTCCAGTAATTATTATGCTGTTCAAAATCGATACCAAGAATACTTGTATTCGCATTTCAAAGCACTAAATACATTCGGATTCAAGTTACATAGTGCCTATCCAAAGTAACTACTTACATAATATAATTCCTTCCAAGATTCCATTTCCATCGGCTTTATGCCTTTGCAATCCCTTTGGCAATGGTTTTGCCACAACTCGTCTGTGTATTCTGGAAATGTATTTATTTAATTGCAAATACATTTTTTATTTAAAGACATGAAGTACATTTTTATTTTGTTTCAGCGTGGAAATAGAAAAATAGCTCATGGATGACAATTATGAAATTATAACTTACCCTGCAAGTAGGAATTATAAAATTCAATTTCCTCCAATTGCTTGACAGTAGCACATTTTAAAGCTGGTTTCAAAATATCATAAGGAACACCGCCAGTGTACCCTAAACAATCAAGGTTTTCCTGAATCACGCGAATGCACATTTCAAACAGAGTTGGAATTTTCCCGACGTACCCTGTTTTATGCCCTGAGTAAACCTTGGTCCTGAAAAAATGATTTAACGAAAATTAAAATTAAAAAAAAATAAAAAATAGCTTCACGACTTACTAGTTTTATGCTCAAGAAATTGTAAAAAGAATCAAAGATGATATATAATCTAAATGCAGATCCCATATTAACTATACCTATCCTTGCGGCTAGACATCATGGATGATAAAGCTTCGAATTCGCTTGCCGGTCTATCATTACTCGAAGCCAGCAAGGAATCCTCATATCGAGTTCTGAACGGCTTGTCCTCTATGCCAAGCTCAAGTGGATAAGTGGTGGTTGATGGTTTCGGTGGTTGAAATGTGAGAACTGGCGGAGCATAGCTCACAGGTTCGGATTTTATTTTGGTTTTAGAGCTCTTGGACCCTTCTCCATGACTTCTATGACTTTTACTAGATTTAGCCGCATGATTATTACTACTTTCAGTCTTGACTGTTTTCGGAGGAGGTGGTATGACTGATTCTACGGGACCATTCTTCTTCTGGGATTTACTGGGACTGGATGTTGACGATGATGATGATGCATTGGGTTTTTTAGTTTTTGAGCCGACTGATGACGAAGTCTTGTTTAAGCAGCCAAGTACATCAGCAAAATTGATCCCACTAGTTGAGTCAATCTCTTGACTACCGATTGACTCGATTAATTTTAACTTCTTAGTGCTCTTCTCCTTGTCCTCACTTTGAGTATCTGGTTTTTTACGCTTGTGTGATTGCGAGGAATTTGGAGCGGGAGCTTCTTTACCGATAGAAGTAGAATCTGAAAATTTGTCCGGTTTTTCTTCTTTGATTTTCCGCTTTGGTGATTCCGAGTTTGACTTTCTGGGTTTTTCTTCTCTTGAGCGGTGCTTGCCCTCACCACTTTTGTGCTTGTCTTCACCTGTCTTGTGTTTCTCTTCGCTAGTCTTATGCCGTCCTTCGCTAGTTTTAAGCTTTTCTTCGCTGGTCTTAGGTCTTTCTTCGATAGTCTTATATTTTTCTTCGCTGGTCTTATATTTTTCTTCGCTGGTCTTCTGTTTTTCTTCGTTGACCTTAGGTTTTTCTTCGGTAGTCTTTTGCTTTTCTTCAACTGGTTTAGGCTTTTCTTCGCTGGCCTTGTGCTTCTCCTTGTGACTTTTGCTGGATTTATTCTCATGTTTACTGCTTCGACTGCTGCTGTGATGCCGCTCTTCTTCTCGATTTTTTCGATGTTCTTTCTCCTTACTTTTTTCATGCTTCCTGTGCTTGGATTCTTCTTGCCGTGGCTTTTGTCGATCATCTCGTTGCTCTCGGTCCTTCTCTTTATCTTTCTGTTCATGGTGCCGGTCTTTGTGTTTTTCTCGGTGCTTCTCACCTTTTTCCTCTTTTACAATGATCTTATCATGGCTATGATGTTGTTTGTGGTCCTTGGATACATGTTTGTCTCGCTCACGATGTCTGGGAGTTTCTTCGGGCTCAATCTTAATTACAGGTGTAGCCGCTGTAATAGTTTTCGTGGTTTTATCTTCATACGGACTTCTGACTTTGATATTTTCGGAGGAAGATTTATGGTCACTGTCATCATCACTGTCGTCGTCGTCGTCATGATCGTTACCTTCGTGGTCATCTTCATCTGATGAACTTTCAGGGGTTTCTTGTCTACGTCGATCAAGGTCATTATAGGAACTAGTCTGTTCTTTTTTCGGCGAGGAGACCCACCTATTTTCTTCGTGGTTACTTGCACGGTCATCATCATCATCCTCTTCTTCGTCGTCATCGTCATCTTGATCTTCGCCCTCGTTATCTTCTTCCCCATCATCATCACTGCCTTGATCCGAATTCCTTTGAGGACTCGACTCGGCATGGTAATTCTCATCGATTTCTAGGTCAGACTGGTTTGAATCAGAATCTGAAGAGTCGCTCTGTTGTTGCTTGGTCTCGGACCCTTGGGTTTCTACCATGGCCTTCCATTCTTCCACAATCTTCCCTGCAAACTGACCCACTTCTCCATCAAGTCGACTGAGCTGATTCACAGTTTTTCCCACTCCGGTCTCTCGCAAATCATCTACGGTAATCTTCAGCCTATGGAGCCTCCTCAGGTAATGGAGAAGCTGCAATCAAAAAGAAACGTCTTTAACAATCCAAGATCAGGAAAATTTTAAACTCAACTATTTGTATATGCTCTTAAACACCGATACAACCTATCCAAACCAACATTATACTTTTAATTCAACTATCGCCACAACCTTACATACATCACAATTATTCCAGATTCACAAACCCGGCCTGTACACATTTCTAAACCTTAGACCACAACCTATATATAAATTTTTTTAACGCCACAAATTTAAACAGAATTCTCTCCAAACAATCTAATTAGCCTCCTACACGTCATCATTTAATAACAAGCAATGACCCAATAATATTCCATATGGTGAATACATTGTCATTTGTTCAAATAACACTGTTAAAATTACAGTCATGAGTGCATTGATATAAGCATGAGGTACCGCTACACATGCAAACTTTGTACATAAAGGTCATCCTATGTATTACACAACTATCAACAGCACACCAGACCAGAGCAGCATATATTTACAATAACCTTTGGCAGGTGAGAGCTTGATGGAAACAAGGTTAAACAAAACAGTGTGCTTATTACTAAGTAACTATAAAAAAGAAGATATTCAATCCGGAGCAATATTTAATCCAGAAATGGCATATTATCCATAAACAATCCCCAATCATAATCCACAATAATATCAATTCCTTTTCAACATTTCTCCTCATCATCATCCGACATTTCAAGATGCCGTATGCTTACTCGACACCTCGTGGTTAAAAGTTTTTTAAACAACTTTTTAATCCACCATTAAAAACATGAAAACTCCCACAATATTCCTTTAAAAAAAGATTAAAAATACAATTTCCATCCCATGAATTTTTTTTAACTATAGTAAACCTTCACTAACCTTCTCCGGCGGAGGTTCCTTCTTGATCTGTTTTTGACAATGAACAATCACTTCATGCACGGTGGTCATTCCTTATTTTGGTTTTGGAATATCACTTATTACTATCTATATATAAGTAAGTATATATTTATTCAATATAAATAATGACCTAAACTCTTATGACCTCCAGCAGGTGTAACGTGCTTATACACAAATAATAAATATATACCTATAGATATTTCCTTTATTTATTAATTCACAAAATACTAAAGAGAATTATATTTCCGAATGATATTATTTATTTCATTGAAATGCAGCTGCAGGTAAATACGTTTAAAATTAAATTAATATTTCTAAAAGGAGATGCGACAAATAATAAATTAAAGGATGAGGAAGCAGAGGCAGGGGAGCGATGTGATGATTGAGAGTTTAAATATTACGAGTTGGAATTTCCAACACTACACTTTTTATTTAAAGTGGTTTTTATATATAGAATTTGTATATATATTTATATGGAATTTAACTGTATTTTATTAAAACAGTCCTTATCTCCTAATTTTAATTTCTTGTTCCTGTTTGTGTGTAAAAGGTAAAAACGTATTTAAAAAGTCCTGCTTATATATTCTGTTTTTAATATATTAAATATATACTTGTGTATATATAAGATTCCACTATTTTATTCCTAATTTCTTATTTTAAGTATTTAAACCAAGTGGTTTACTTAAATTTATATTACACACTTTTATACAATCTGCTGCTTAAATATTGTTTAAAGTACAGTAAAGAGTTGAGAACTTCAGAAGAGCGCACCTCTCTCTCTCTGTCTCTTGTCTTTCGCTATGCGCGATATAATAAAAATAATATATAAATGTTTTTAGTTAGGAGACTTGAATGGTTTCAAGCTTTGGTAGTTTGATGGTTTGGTTGGTTTTGCTTTGCTTTGGTAGCTCTCGTCGACTCCTTCCTGCTCTCTCGCACTCTCTCAAGTGCTTTCATCAGTCATCAGAAGCGGCTGTCGCTCTCTTCTTCAATGTTTCCCTTATGCACTTGGAAGCGCTATCACCTTCCTATTCCTATTCCTCCTAGAATTATTCCTTCCACTTTCAATTCCCTTTAAAAAGCTCGTAAGAGATAGTTAATCAGTATGTATGGGAATAAATACAATTATATGGGTAATATTGTTTGTAGTATATATTTTTAGTTGCACAATTAATTTTGTTTTTTATTTAGAGCTTTTTCAGTAAATGTCACCGTTTCCAGGTTATGAGCTTCAAGGGCTTCTGGTATATACTTGTTTATTTAATTTCTAAAAGTTTATATATAGATACTTGTGTGTGGTATTTATTTATAATAATTTGTAATGTCAACACTTATGTGTCATAAGTATGTATCTATGTATAATTGTGCATATGTGTGTTTATATTTATAGTGGTGAATGGTGAAGGTAGGCTTGTTTACCTGTATTTGTAAGTGTAGAGTGAAGGTATATGTATGTAGTGGGATTGTAAAGAAGGTTTATGTACTATGGAAGTATATGTATTTATTATGGAAGTATATGTATGTACTATGGAAGTATTTATGTACTATGGAAGTATATGTATTTCCTTTTTAAGTATATCTCTATATGTGTATCTATATTTATTTTTTAAGTATCTATCTATATGTGCTTTGTATCTATATTTGTTTTTTAAGTATCTATATACACTCTGGAAGTATCTATATGAATTATGTAAGTATTTATTTGTACTACGGAAGTATCTATATGAGTTATGTAAGTATTTATATGTACTAGGGAAGTAATCTAATTATATGCGCTATACTATGAAAGTATCTATAGGAATTTAGTAATTGTATCTCTATGTACTATGGAAGTATCTATATATGTAACATATGCTATACTATATGTATGTATTTATATGCGGTGTGTATGCATAAACACGTATTTGTAATTAATATAAATGTATCTGTATGTATCTATGCGTAATCTATATGTATCTATATGAAATATAATTCCTAAAAAGTATACCTATAGTTAATTATTGTATTTTTATAGATATTGTAAAGCATAGATGTACTATGATATACTTGTTTATGTATGCACTATATTTATATATTTGTATACAATATATGTAAATCCAATGTATGACTATGTGTGGAACGAATAACGGTATGTTTTTTAGTATATTATTAAATTTATAAGTAGATATATGCGTGGGTGTTTGTCTAGTTTGTGTATGTTCGTATGTGTGTAGATATATGTACAGTATAAGGTATGTATATATTGTTTAAGTACAATAGTAAACACCTGTATGGTATGTATTATATTTATCTTTGTATATTTTTGTATATATATGTATTATATTTATATTTGTATCTCTAGTTTTGTATGTATTATATTTATGCTTTATTTGTTAATTTGGGGATTAATCGTCTAGAATTTATATGAATAAGTTTATTTTCGTATGAGTGTATATGTACAGTAAAAGGAAAGTATGTATAGTTTAAGGACAATAGTAAACACCTGTGTTGGGATATATCCTCCCGCTCCGAGTGGTGCCGTGTCCGTATGTGGATATATAAACTGGATAGTGTAAATAGCTATCTTGAAATAAATTATAGTGAGAACAAATATTTAAGTAAGGTTCGATTTATCTATCTTATGTGCAAGCACAGGTTGCCTTTTAACTTTGATTGTCGTCTACTAGTGAGATATTGAGGTGTAAGGATTGTACAGATATGTACAAGGGTATATGTATATAGATACTTATATGTCCAATAGAACTTATACCGCTTGAATGAAATGGATGGGACAGATTTGTTTTTTTTTGTAAGTTCTTGTAAACAGAACGTGAGAAGATTCCTGTATGTGTTATGTGTAGATATGGGTATGTTAAGTGGGATATAGAGAACTGAGCAAGGGAATTATCTGTGTTGTAATATAAGCTGTATTATTTGTTTTGTGCTTATGTGTCACTGTATATATGTATACTTATTCCATATAATTAATTTTTCTTTTAGTTGGTGTAGTTTGTACTTCTTGGAGATTATAAATGGCTTAGACTTAGACTGAGATATTTTGTGGCAATGGATGTATAATAGTATACCTATGTATGTATATTATGATCAAATGGCCCCGGAAAAACCTGCCTGTATTTTCTATTATGTCTTGGGGTTTTATAATATTTCCTATTATTTGCAAAGGTTTCACTTCACAAATTATGTATATTTTAAAAATTGTTTGAGTTGCAAAATGATTTGATTGGTAAGGGACGTAAATTGTTTTTGCTATTATTATAGCAATTACAATTTATGATTACCAATTGTGAAATTTTGTTTAATTAATATTTTATTGCTTTTGGCGTCAACTGTTGTATGGGAGTCTGCCTTACAGACAGTGTCTATAGATGTATATAAGCTCGCTAGTCAGCACCTTTATGAAATTTTTATTGCAATAAAATTCCTTTTCTTTTAAAATATACCTGTTGAGTGTATCGCAGGTACAAGTAACTACATATGTGAGGTCAGTTTATATAGAAATCGATGGACTGTCTAAAGACAATTAGTTTGTATTTGTAAAAATGTATTGGTCTATTCTTGGAGTATGTGTGGAAATAGCTAACGGAAGTGTGAGTTCTATGAGGTTGAAATTTTTAATGTCGGACTTTTGGGGCAGGGACAGCTATTAGAATCACGTAGTGTATATATATATGCTAGACTTGTATACGATATATATCCTTTAAATATATAGCTGACTAGTGTAAAGAAATTAAGAGCGTTCGATACACCAGTTGATATTTACCCTTTCGCCCCTCTTTTAAAGGATGATATTCATCAGTGCGTTTGTGCCGTAGTTAAGGAGACAGTAATGTGAAGCCATTACAGACTCCTGATACAATAACAGAGAATTCCCTGGATGACAAAATAATAAAAAAAAATCTATATAGTTTTCCTCTTTCCTTGTTCTATACACAGTAATTTTTGTAGAAAAATTGGATTTCTGACTTAGCGGTTACCCCTTATCGTTATTTGGTCAAGTATGTCAAATATAATATGTTATTTATGTAGCTTCTATTTTAAAAATAATATTGATAATTTACAAGTGTTTTACAGTTTAACGCCAACCTAGTAGTGGTCCTAAATGGAAGGAAGTGTGTGAAAGATGATAAAGCTTCCAGGATTGTTCATGCGTGTATAGGCTTCTACAAGTGGGAAGTAACCGAAGTTTTTCTTCTGAAGGATCCTGCCCAGAAATTCAATACCGTTAGGTTGATTCTATAATTAAAATAGGGAGGATATATGAATATAGTAGTGGTAGTTTAAATGTAACTACTATATACTTGAGCATTTAAAATCAGTGTCCTTCGTCATGGAGGAAAGCGAGCATGTGCGTAATTTATGACTTTCCCCTGGAAACGAGAGATAGATACACAGGCAAAATATTGCCAGTACCTGCCAGGTGCAAAAACGCTTGTATGAGATTGAAAAAACACTACATAGGAGTACAGTCCTCTTGTGGAGATTTCGAATGGGATGAGAATGGTATTGTAGTGTACTTATATCTGTTTATGACATCAATAGGAAGGACAGGGCAGGCTGAATCAATCAGAGCCGACTTGGGCAAATTCTCACGCAGGATTTGATTAACAGCTACCTTGCGCATTTGCAACTTTCTATTTTGTATCCCCGTAAAAAGATCAACCGTGTTCCGACTTTTGGTACGAGGATGAGGATCTCTCGAGTGAAAATTATTTGATAAATATTGTAGAGCACACTTTACCTAATAATAGGGAGTAGCATGCGTTCAAAACTTGAGATCCAGAACCTTCTCCTGGCCGGTGCCCATACATGCATAGAAACTTCAAAGTAACCTTTGCTCGTGTCTTTTGCTTGTACCAAAACTGAAATCCTGTACTTGTGTGTACTTAATGTTTCATTTGTCACATGATTTTTAACTCAACGAGCAAGGCATTGTCAATCCAACCTTGTGATTTCTGAAGAGCTTTTCCGTATACTTACACAAAATCAAACAACTCTCAAAAATAAAAGGGAAATGAATAGGCACCGTGTTAATTTCTGAATTTCTTTGTATTTTAAGCATATATTATTCAATTTATATGCACACTTCCCATCATTCAATATTAACATTTTAAAGCAATTACTGTTTCACCAAGCATAGTGTCATAAGCTTCTATGTATAGTTGGTGTAATAGGAAATAAGCTCTAAAATAGCATAACCAATTTCGCCATACTTCTGGGAATCCTGTATTAATGTTGCTGCACGCAATTCCCGGGAGTAACTGGACCTGCACTTATGCTCACTCCTATTACTGTAGCATATAAAACGTTGGGAGAATTTACCATACAGAATTGTATACTCTTTGAAGAATGCCAACTAGAATCAATACAAGAGGACCTTCTGGGGCAAAAGCAGTGCGAATGCGAAATGAAAAGCTTCATTTATGTATAAGTACATGTTATATTAACTCCGGCTTGTATGTATTGCTGTTATGATATATATTAGCATTACCTACACCATTATTTAGACTATGTCAGCCACTGTGTTTAAATGATTCTTTAGACAATAATTAAATGCGTCACGTTTTGTATTCATTAAAGTTATATGAATGTCCTTCACTTCGGAACTAAATTTTATTTATCGTTGGTTCACTAAACGTGTTAATACTTACTTCATTACTTTTACTACATAATTATGTACGTACATGTAATGACGGAGTTTAAGTAAAGACAATCTTGTTTGTTAAACGCTGATTCTTCGGCAAACCGATTATTCCTGTAAGTTAATCTGAAATAGTTAATGTCTAGTAACCCACAGAACGATATCAGTTTTAACTTATCGACCAAAATTAAAGGAGAAAGCATACATTTTTTTTTTACTGCAGGACAATTATTAGAATCACTCTATTTGTAGAGGTTTTCTGCTTTGCTGTTGCCCAATTCTACTGACATCTGTAATTATTGCACAATTTACAGCCCTAATTTTAAGTAATAAGTTTACCTTGCATTGAATGGTGTCCATGTAAGAATTACCAGTCAGACTTGGAAAAATATATTTCAAAACTATAACTACCCTGGTTATCAAAGACGTTCCTTGTACACGTGCTTGGTTTCCCATGCGATCTGAGGGGATAGAGTACGTCATTACCAAGAGCTTCTGATATCTCATATTAGTTATTTCTAGTTTATATTTAAGACGCCCAATCAAGTGCAAAGTACAATATCATGTTTGCTGTCGCAGCAGGGGGTCCAGCTGCAAGCAAGATCAATTTTCTGTAAAATATTAAAGTGCTACATTCTATCAGTGATTTGTAGAAAAAGTCCGTGATAGAGGAGAGGACAGAGGATCGCTGTTGCCATTGTCTAACCAAATATATTCTCAACTCCACCATACAGAACAATGCACCTGGTAAATTACAAAATACCCGAAAGAACCGTTGTACAAAGAAAGCAAGAAAGAGCGTCAAAGACTCTCAATGCAAACGAAGTATATAATGTTAAATAAACGATATTATCAGCTATGTTCATATATACGACACTTCTTGTGAAGTTTTTTTCCATAGAAGCTTAAGAAATCATTACGGCGATCTTTGTCCAAGAGAAAAAGTAATGTCAATGAACAAATAAAATTCATTTCAGTATACACATCCTGCAACATGTACAGGCGAATGAAATCCACTCATTTATTTGAGCTCCATGACGGCATGACACTGTCCACAATCGTGGGATCTGTAACTGTATAATAATAAGAAAATACGTGTACTCAACTCACCGCTGTTTGTGTTTGCATAGCACACTGCTGTCATTTGTGATATTATTTCTTTGGTCATACAACAACAAAATTATCCATCGTATAATCTTAAGGTCAAGTCACGTACGCGTGCAATCTCCATGCACAGTTTGCTTCAAAAAGCATAAATGAAACATGATCTGGGTCCAGAACTAATACATATTTACTACCGAACCCAGGCATGTTTATCATATAATCATGTACAATATTTCCTAAACAGAAATCTCAACTGCATGTACAGAATACATACTATAGTGAGTACGCAATCATAGCACATGATAATACATATTGACAAGACAAGTAAAATTTATATTTGCTTCCTCCAGTGCTCCAGTCTCTTTTAAATGTAAGCAACTTATTACGGCTACAATAGTTCGAGATCTCCCAATAACGATAAGTTTCGGGTGCACTACACTGTACTTATATTCTGAAATATTATTTATTTTCTTTGCGCTTCATTTGAGTTTTAATTACATCAATTTACTAGAAACCATGGGGTTATGGGTATTACGACTATCAATTATCTATACTTATGTTATAAAATAAAGGACGTGAACCACACGCGCAAATACAATGATTACTAATATAGTATCTATACATTTCTACAGCACATACTGCTTATTGGCAGCTCTTGATAATTACAGATACTTAAAGTAGGTTAAACAAATTACAAGTCTACATCAATTGAAACGGAATGGCTGCGCTGTTAATTACTGTTTAATTAAAATATTATTGTCTACATAGTAGATATTACACGGAACGGGTAATAAATAAATGCTTGTAATAAAACATAAAGGGTATTTAGTATTTAATTTATAACCACAATATTCGTATTGTACCTACTATGTAGATACGTTTACTGATGACAAACCAACTAAAACAATAATAGCCACTTATTAAGATCGATACAAAAATCGTCTTTTAATACATAGAGGTAAATCTAAGCTTACTAATTGTCATTAAGTTAAATAAATACAAAAACTAATACAGAAACTATATACATAATACAAAAATTAATACAGAAACTATATACATAATACAAAAATTAATACAGAAACTATATAGATAATACAAAAATTAATACAGAAACTATATACATAATACAAAAATTAATACAGAAACTATATAATACAAAACTTAATATAGAAACTATACAATACAAAAATTAATAAAGAAACTATATAATACAAAAATTAATGAGAAACTAATACAAAAATTAATACAGAAACTAATACAGAAACTAATACAAAAATTAATACAGAAACTAATACAAAAATTAATACAGAAACTAATACAAAAATTAATACAGAAACTAATACAGAAACTAATACAGAAACTAATACAAAAATTAATACAAAAATATATACACAAATAAATGCACAAATAAATGCACAAATAAATACACAAATAAATACACAAATAAATACACAAATAAATACACAAATAAATACACAAATA
>JAQGAK010001156.1:0-38917 GCA_034696945.1 Lipothrix lubbocki
TCCTCATCATTGGGGAACGTCGTATATTTTATATAGTTGATATAGTCGAATGAGTCTATTGTGGTCTTTGTTTAAAAATTTTAAAGTATTATAGATAGCGTATGCGTAATTTATAATATAATCCCATTTTTGTACTTATTGCTAGAACTTCTAGGTAGATTGTAGACTTTATTATAGTTAATTTGTTGGGGGAGGAAAAACACCTGCTGTGAATCTTGATCAGTTTGATCTTGAATCTTGACATATGTATGTCTGGCGAAAAATATATAGTGCTGTTGGAGTGATAAAACCTGCCATGTCGTCTGTTCTTATTATCGGATTGAGCTAAAAATATATTGAACCGGGACATTCCCCACTTCGAAATCAGTATTTCCGAGAAGGGAAAAATTTATTCCATTGAATAGTAAACAAATAATTGTAAACAATAGTGATTATTTAGGTAAACAAGTTTTGCAATTGTTTACTCTTAGCAATTATTTGCTTAAAGATTGGCATTGAGAATTTTTTAAATGTGTAGTACCATGTAATATTACTGATGTCTGGTGATTCATTAGACGAGTTTGTTCTTGATTGGAGAAGATTGATGAGATATGACAGATCGGTTATCTGTCAGGGGTCAGACAGATATTATATGGTGATTTAAAGTATTAATAACGCAATATTGTTTTTGGATTTTATAAAGGAAACGTGGACGTGAGGACAAGGAAAATTGATGAGTTCCATATCATTATTTATATCAAATATATCAAATAGTAATACATGAGATACAAATCGTCAACAAGATGGATGTCAAGTCAAAGAAGGAATCAAAAGGAGGCAGAGATGTGCCGAAGTCCCGAAGTGGTTACTACATTGTAGCATTTATCGCAATTATTGCGTCAGGACCATTTATTTTTAATAGACTCCAGTGTTTAATTGAAAATGGAAATGGGACTACGGAGTCAGTGTCAGTTCCTTTTCTGTCGGAGAAGTGCGACAGCAAATTAGAAGTTAAAGAGAAAATACAAAATCCTTTTATTCCTCCTCCTCGGGAGGAAGTGCATTTTGGAGAGGAAAATTGTCTGTGTAACGTAAGTTGATGAAATTATAATTGGGTAATTATTTGATGTTGTTTTTGTTTCTTGAGGTTAACTAGAATTTTCACAATTCAATTAATATTTGAAAGGATATTGTGTGACTGGATTGATAATTGAAAGTAATCATGATTATTATTTCTTGATGTAATTATTATAGTTACAAGGAGCGATCAACAGCGATTGCTCATGTCAGATTGATGCTGTAGATCAGTTCAACAATTACAAGATCTTCCCCAGACTTCAGTCATTACTTGTCAAAAACTATTTTCGCTTTATCCAGGTATTACTTATTCTTTATTACCAATTTATGAGTATAGTGGAGCAAATATTTGTTGTATATTTGTATGTAACACAATTTTAAATTCATTCAGGTGAACTTGAAAAAAGATTGCCCATTTTGGTACGACGACAGTACTTGTTCCTTCGAATTTTGTCAAGTGAAGCCTTGCGGAGATGTAAGTTATATAAATGATTTAATGATAATAATAATAATTATGAAGTGCATAATTTATTCACTGTCTACATATACACTTCATAATGGTTGTAAAGGTGAATGCCACTTAAATCGACCTAATAAATTCGTATACTTATACTTTATAAACTTGTTTTTTAGGACGAAATCCCTGCTGGAATCAAGGGCCAAAAAGGATTATTTTTTCGACCCTTGTCTCAGAACGTAAGTTGATAGTTTCTTGGAGTAGCGTGGACGTTAACTCTATAAGCTAAAGTATGTAGCGTTTTCAAGGTTAAACAAATTCTAATTTTTTCTGTGTACAGAAAGACTCAAAATCGGCTGATTGTGAACCCGATCAAGATTTAGGATACATTAATACCTCGCTCAGGTATTTTTAGGACTTCAAAATTAATTGTAGTATTGGAATTTTTGTAGTAATTCTTAACAAAGCTTAAATGTTTTTCACATTTTTGTATTGCAGTGTGGAATCTCAACAAGGTTTCGAGAAGTGGAAGATTCATGACGAGTCACTCGTCGATTTTTGTACTGCAGTAGATGACGATACTTCTGAAATGCAATACGTTGACTTACTTTTGAACCCTGAACGGTTCACGGGATATGCAGGTCCATCAGCCCATCGGGTGTGGAGCTCAATTTACAACGAAAATTGCTTTAGGTACTTATTTGATCAATATATTTGCTTCTGCTTATTTTGTAACCTGCTTGTTAAAATTATTTAAGTCTTACTCATATATTGTGTACTAGCATGTCTCACACATAATACGTTGATATTACACTTGTTTTCATCCTCTTCAATTTTTGCATGTTACCTAACACGTATGTCACCGGTTTGATCTTTCACTTGTATTGCTTGTGGATCGGGGTTCTGGTTTCTGTGAAGCTTTGTTGATTTTGTTTCTCAGTATGTAATTTGGTATATGCCAATAAATAAAATATTTAAGTTACTGTTACACTAATCAATATCGTCATAACTTTAAATTTTGAACGACTTTTTCGTATTCAGAGAGACTGATAACGTCATGACATTCTTTGGAGGTTCACAGACTGAAGGTAAGAGCTATCCTATACCTATATACTATACTTATATTTATTTATTCCTTTCAGTTGTATGAGACACGTTGTGTTTGCAGCTGCTAAAATGTTGATTTTCTTTCTTTCAGCTTCGTGTATTGAAAAGAGGACTTTTTATAGGGCAGTTTCTGGTTTGCATTCAAGCATCAATATTCATTTGAGTGCGAAATATTTGCTCAGTGGTAAGTAATGTTTGAAAGTATTAGTATTACGTTCTTTATTTTCCAGCAGTTGTATGTTGTTATTTATTAACTAATTAACTTTACTTTTTTAGACACCAAATCAGGCTCGTTGTTCAAGTCTAAAGGAGAATCGCAATGGGGCCCAAATTTGACCGAGTTTAGAAGTCATTTTGAAAATGATCAAGTTAAAAACCAGAGTTCACAATGGCTCAAAAACCTTTACTTTTTGTACCTGCTAGAATTAAGAGCGGTATCAAAAATATCCGGGTATTTACGTCAGTATGATCTGTACACTGGCAATCAGGATGAGGATGCCGATGTGAAGAGCGCTATTGGAGATTTTCTGAGAGTTGTTGACAGTTTCCCATTTCATTTTGATGAGAACGCTCTCTTTGCTGGAAATGACGCGGATAAGTTGAAGGCTGAATTTCACAATCGTTTTATGAATATCACCAAGATTATGGATTGTGTAGGATGTCAAAAATGCAGATTGTGGGGAAAAACTCAAGTAAGTATTCAGTGCAAACAATTAATACCATATGGACAGATTTTCCATAGTCATTTTCTAACGTGTGTGCTGTATAATGTAGATCAAAGGCCTGGGAACTGCTCTAAAAATTTTATTTGCGGATTCCTTCGTTCAGAGAGGAAGTTTCTTGACTCGTAATGAAATTGTGGCACTATTTAACGGATTCGGACGGTGAGAAACAGTTTTAACATCCTTATTTTGCAACATTATGCTTGTGGTCTAAATTATACTCAACTTCAATTTTCCAACAGATTGTCTGAAAGCATTTACCAGTTGGATAATTTTCGACGTATGATCAAAGATGAAGAAACCCCATCACATAACCACGCTCCTCCAAAACCAAGCAAAGCATCTCCTTTTGGAGGATTCAAATAGCTTTCCCTTAACTATACCAAATAGATATTGTAATATATTTCGTACTGCAACTGACTCATAAAATCCATTCGTGCTCAGACTTTTATGAATCCTACTGTATAGCTAAGGTTATTTATTTTGTGCGTTAACTTGATAATCAATTTTGTTGTCTCATAGTTACCTGGAAAATGTGCTATTATTTTTATTTATTAGATATAATTTACGTTAAATTTAAGTTGCGGTTGTGATACTTTATAAATGTAAGTATAATTATGATTTTACTTCTAAATCTATAGTAATGCGAAAAAGACGGCAACGAATCTATGGAATGTTTCTTTTTCAATATTGCCACATTCGCAATGTATTTAAATATGTACTTGAATGTTTAATGTACCGTCATTTTCAATCTTAACTTAAATGATGTTGCCTTTGTTCACCTAGTCGTTGTGATTTTAGTTCCAGCACCGCTCTATAGTGCTCTTTCCAAAACGGCGTTTTTATTGCCGAAATAATTCCCTTTTGATATCTTAGTTATTTTTTGTGTGCATGTACTTTACCTTGTTAATATTTTTTTCTCAGTGCAATCTGTTGTTGTATCAAGACAGGTTCTAATGATTCGAGTCGTGACCGTGTTCATCGCTCCTTGTTCGTGAAATGTACTTCATTTGTTAGTAATATACGTATATTATATTCGTAGTGTTTTAGTTAATAGCCGCACTGCACTTTTGCAACGTACTTCATGTATACGACAGTATAATAATTGTACGGATCGAGAATACTATTTCGAAGTTTGGAGATAATTAAATTCAATTTGATTAATTAGTTGATGTTTTATCCAACGATAAACTTAATTTATTACGTATGTATATAGCACTTATCTGCTATTTGTCAGTCCGTTATAAATAAATCAAATGGTAAACACTTGAACAAATTCTTTTTTTATTCTAAGTCATGAAAAACAATATTTTTATTCTTCCATTATTTTTACACTTGTTCAGATATCTCCCGAACCTATCGGCTTATTTTACGGAAGTATAAATTACTATATTTGGTTTGTTGTATTAGATTATTGCATTAATTATTATTGTTTATCGCACTAATTACTACTTATAATTAACGACAAAACGTCAATATTATTACCATTTACCATGCATGTTGATCTACTAATTAAAATCACTAGACCTTCATCTGCAATCAGAAGGCTCTCACATTAATAACGTTATGATGTGTTTATCCATATCCACTTATTTAATCCAGTTTGTGCCGAGAAGCAGCCGAATCTTAATAAATTGTCATTCAAATTAATGTCCACATATGCATCTTTCTGCCTACTCTACATTCTTTCAATGACAAACGCTACAAATAAATAAATTGTTGCTAATTTTGCCAACCAACCAAACTCACAATCACTTTACTCTACAGAATTATTGCGAAACGTAAATGGCAAATGCATTTGCCAGTATAAAAGCGTGCATACTAGTATGTTATTTTTAATGTATATTATTTTGATCTTTTAATTTATACAGAAATGAACGCATATGAAGATGTGCATACACATTCAATGAAATGAACCTACTTAATATTATACTTGATGTTAACTATACACACTTGCAATTTAACACAAATAGCTTTTTTGACGTATACTCAAATGTAAAAATGCTAATTGGTAATGTGTACATATTGATATTATTATACCAACAAAGTAGTGTGCTAAATATTCTATGTAGATTCATATACTTTTATTAATGATATATTTCCCATAATAACATACCTACATACACAGTTTAGCATCACTTTAGCATTGTCGTGTAAGTATGACAATGCTAAATGTACAACCAACTGACCCCCAGTTATGTCTTCTCTTATTATTATTTCTCTCTGGTATCTCTGGTAGTTGTAAATGCATTGCTGACTCGTATACAATAATATATGTCAGCTTAGTAGTAATAAGGAAAAACCTGTTGAACCTGATGTGAGTGTAAAGTTACTGCGGATCCATTCATTTAAAGTAGTAACAGAACAGGGACAGACACTTTGTCGTCAGGATTATTATTATTCTTGTTTTGAATCAATCCAATATAATCATTTCTATCTAGCCCTTCCACCGATGAGCACAACAAAATTACTCTGCCATATAGTAAAATAACATAGCATCCTTTCGTGTATAGTATTCAGAAGATACATACTTCCAAGTTGCAACTTCACAATCAACGTACCAGGAAGTATACATATCGTCCATCATTAAGAGTTTTATTGACATCTGGACTTTTTAAAGTTTTTTAAAGTTCAACCTTCCTCCTTCAAATGGCGAACTTACTCGTGATAGCTACTGTTTTAGTCAATCTGAGTACGTTGTTTAGTATTTATTTCTTTTCATATTACCATATATCAGTACGTACCTAAACCTAAATAGTGTAGCCATTTTCTACATATAACCAGCCTTTATTACCACTATTGTATTTATACCAATTTTTTTAAAAATTTTTTAGGTCTATTAGTCTTCTGTGCCTCAGAAGACAAATGTCTCCTGCCGCCCATCTCCGGAACCTGCGAGCCTTCCAAGTCTAATAATAATAATACCAGTACCAACAACACAAGTGTCCTCACAAGATTCTATTATTCCACAGTCAATTACAACTGCGCTCAGTTCCCTTATTCCGGCTGTGGGGGCAATGAGAATAATTTTGAGACACTTGAGGATTGTATTGAACAGTGTGGAGCAACGGGAAGTGGTAACTATAGAATAATTTACCTAAGTAGATACTTCTGCTATAGTATATAGACTATATGTACTAGTATGTAGATACTTCTAATTTACTTTTAGGATACACAGCATGCTATTGAATATTGTTTTCGTACTAAATGCCCCAATCGGAAATCATAAATGTACATGAGAAATTAAATTAAAATAAAATACTATATAGCTTAAAAGTATTATCTCCCCATCTTATTAAAGCCCTAATAAAAGTACAATGATGGTAATAAAATAAAAAATAACATGTGTGGTACATATTTCACAGTGGGAGATGCCAACAAGATTAAATCGGCCCTAAACAGCACCAAGTGCTGGTACGGCGACCAGTTATACGCCGTTGGAGAGAAGATTGAGGCTACAACGAAGGACAATGCCTGTTCCGTTGGATGCCTTTGTACTAATCCAGGAAATGGAGAACTAAAAATAGCCTGTGCTGCTATTGATTGTCCACCTCCGCCGAGAGGTAAAAAGCATTGTGTTCCCATATACAAACACAATTCCTGCTGCCCATCAAGCTACTCTTGTAATGATACTAAAGGTAAATGACTTCATCTTCTAACTTACACACAACAGCAATTCCAGAGCATGTTGATGTTTACTATTTTTGCAGTAATTTGCAAATTTCATAGTATAATAAATTTTTATTTATATTGGCCTATATAAGCCATTTTATAATTTTGTGGTGTAATTGCTGTACACTCATTACATATACATGTACTACCTAGAAATGCGGTATTAATAATTGTAATACTATTTCAGCAGACAATGCCACGGAAGTGTACAAGTGCACCTACCTAAACAAAGAGTACGTCGAAGGCGAGAGTATCTATCCGGATGATTTCCCTTGCTACAGATGCACGTGCAATAGGAATTTCACAGGTATTTTTTTTTATAAAATAATTTATGATTTCAATACAGTTTAATACAATTAGAGGGAACATTTCCAAATGGAAATTACGCATCTATACAGATATAAGACAACATAATAAATTATGAAGTAAATACATTACGAAACCTTCAAACTTATCTTGTGTTTTTACGCGAAATTATAGTATGTGTATCTTGTTTACGTATCTATATACAGGTATTATCAATACTGACGTCTGCCACGAGGTCAACTGTGGAATTGCAATCCATCATCAGTTTGAACTTGCGAACCAATGTGAACCAGAGTATTACAAAACCACAGAAGGGAAAACATTATGCTGTCCTATCCATTGGAACTGCCCGAAACAAGTTTACGACGAAGAAGAGGAGGAGAGAAAATAATTACGTTGTTACGTGTATACATAAATCATTTTTACTGTTTTTAAACGTATTTTATTACAGTACGTGATGAAACGTACTTAATACTTTTACTATTTCTTATTATTATGTAAAGTACATATATACATACATGATGTAGTCGATGAAACTGGAAGAGATGCAATTATTTTGCAAAATATTCCGTAGTGGCGATCTTTAATGAACATTTTTAATCTAAGAATATTTAGAATCTAAGACTGCTTTCATACTTCATAATCATAACTTTACAAGCAAACAATAATAGTATTGAAACTTTTAAAATACTGGCAAACATTTTAGAATTTGACGACCAATCTAATCATCATGATAAGCCTCCAAAGTCAATATCAATGACAAAAAATATCTATGTACCTACAGATGTGCAATTTAATATTCAACAATATCTAAAATGTTAAAAATGGGTTTCCCTGATATCCCGGATGACTTCAATGGCATCATCCAAAGCCTGAAAATCATTGAATATATTTTAGAATAAGTTTATAACCGGATCACATATACGTGAATAATAATTTAATTTGGTAAATTTTTTTACTTGATTTGTGATGGTAATGCGTTCGCGTTGATCCGCAATTAGCTCACTTTCCTTTACTAGCACTTCGATTTTGTCCGGCTGGTAAAGTTTCTCTACCTATAGGAATAAATTAGAAGTTTATTCAAGTTAATTTATTACATTAAAACTTATTTAGGAATAACATTGGAGGTACAGTTTTTAACCAAGTTTAAAGAATCAAAACGTTATGCTCACCAGGTGGCGCATAATATTCTGCTCAACGTAATATATAACAGCATGTGCAATGGCCTTGGGACAGTAATCCAGAAATGCTGTTTTCACGATCTGGAAGTAGCTATGGACTAATTGTCGGACGACTAAGCATTGTGTCTTTTGGGTTTCCGTCAAATCGTGACCTATGACCGCGGTCATTACACCCGGCTGTATAAAATAAAAAAACATTACAGCATAAAAATAATCAGCTTTCGTAGATTGTGAATAAAACTTAAATTTCTACCACATACAAATTTCACTATGTGGGGTTAAATTAACCACACCGGAATTAAATTGAATGGATAAATTAGCTATGGGAATTAAAACTAAAGGGTTAAATTACTTTGTTATTGGTCGCTTCCGTGGTCACAGTAGGATGCAACTGGTCCTTGGATATTGAATGAGCTTTTAATAACTCTATCATTTTTTCGTTGAAATCCATTTGAATGGTTTTGATAAAACTAGCTTGAACTTCAACATAACTTTTGAGCAACTCCTGAGCCTGTAGATGGCGCTGACTAAGCACTTCTGTTACTTCCATACCTATTGCTGCTGTTAGGTTAGGAAAACGTTGCATATCCTTTTCTAAAATCGTCATCCAGATTTCCATAACATTTAACATCTCAGTGTTAACGTTATCGGCACACAATAGCGCGGGTTTCTCTAACCGTCGGATTTGATCTCGCACTATGTCTTGATAGGCCGACTATAAGTCAATCATTACAACATGAGCAAATTATTTCGATTTCATTTTCAATATTCACAACTTATAATCAGCAAAACTGAGTTAAATTTCATAATTCCTACCTCCGGAATTAAAACAGTGTTTTCTATACCCCTAGAATTAGCAATAGTAGTCAAGATCTCCATATTCTCCAAGTCCGTTTGGGGGTCAATAGCTTTCAAGCTTGCCATTAATTTCTCTTCAAATGCAAGATTAATTTGAGCCCCACCAGTCAATATTTTTTTCTGGATGTCTCTTGACTTCCCCAGAATTGTGGCTTTGTAGCCATTGCAGAATTTTTCAATTATTTCCAGCATCACTGTTGCTTTATTAGTTGGTTCGTCGCATCCAAGTCCTTCAAGCTCAGTTTTGGCTTGTATTTGCATGTTTATCAGCCTTGTCTATAGTAAAAGCATACAAATCACAATTTATTATTAAGCTTAAACCCATCTCTACTAACTCTCAATACCAATTAAAAGATAAGTATGAGCCTACTACATTATAAAGAAGGTTAAAAAGTAGAACCTCTAATTAATCTAAATTACCTGAAGTGGAGGCAAGCACTTTTTAATGTGCTCCATTAAAAGTTTCTGAAGACGTGTCTTCAAGAAGGGAATTCCATTAACACTTGCAATTCGAGGATAATTTTCCATTAGATACCTGGCTTCATTTGCTATACTTTGGGCAATGGTGACATTGTTCTTTATGTCATCATATGACCTGTTCACTACCCCAATAAGCCCCAGCTTCACTTTAAGTACTTTCCCCGTAAGGACATCTGTTGCCTCCGTTCCTCTATCCATGAGATCAAGTTTCGTAATCACTGCAATCGTTCTGTCGCAGTTCGGATCCACGGTTTTAGCAAGTTTGATACTTTCGGAAGTTGCAATATCATTGTTGGCAGCACTAACGGCTAGGATGATACTGTTAGGGTTTGAAATGTAGGTCGTGAGTAAGCTTTGAACTTGGGCTTCAATATCAGTTGGCTGACCTTCCACGGCATTCTACATAAATTATTTAGAAAAGAGGCTATACAAAAGCGTATAAACTTAGACCTGAAGGAATTATGGAATTTAATCTTACTCTGACGATTCCAGGAAGATCAACAACAGTGAGATTAATAACGTTTGGGGACAAAATTCGAAGTGTTAGTTCATCCCTAACTATCCCCTTGCTACTTCCAGCTCTCTTGGTCACCTCAGCATTTATAATGTCGGTGATTTTCTCAAAATCAGTTACAATCATGTCATTCTCTGGCAAATGGGGAAACTCACACCATTCTTCAACTCTCAATTTATCTGTGAATTATTTACGTTAAAGTTTAAGAATGAATGTTTTACTCATTAGAGAGGGTCATTGGAAAGATAATGTTTGTCTTACACAAGAGACTTGCTACGTTGTGAAATATTGTAAATAATTACCAGATTTTTCTCGATAAACTTCATCCTCCGGATCCATTTGGATCATTTGTAAGACAATGGGGCATCTTGTCACAATGTTAATTCCCCGAGGTAGGCAAGAGCGTCCAACTAAACTTTCGAGTACAGAACTTTTTCCACTACTCTGTTAGGATTATTTAGTGAATTAAAAATACCAGTAAATATTATATCTTTAAAAAATATATAATACGTCTTAAAAATACGTTGGTCATATTTTTAAATAATTATTTATTTCGTACCTGCTCCCCAATTACTACGATTTGCGGAAGCTGAACCAGCGCAGTTCCAGCAGTGTTAAATACATTTTGCAGTTTATTTATCACAGGGATTAATTTATCCATCTTTCCCAATTGTATAATAATTTATAGTAATTTGCGTACTTGCAAAACGCCTGATTTTACTCTTTCCCTTCAATGACAACTACTTAAGTTCTTTACAGTAATGAAGACTACTTGAGTGTGTGTCTATAAGTTGTGATCACTTCAGCTTTCAATGAAATAACTGAGCTTCGATTTACACTTCATACCGTTTTACTGACGTTTTCTTTAATCAATGTATGGAATATTAGCAATAGCTGATTAAATTGGTTATCTGACTTTTCCTTATCGAAATTGCATTATATTTTAAATGTGATGCTATGCCGTTTAATAGCGTTTTGGTAACGTTCGAGCTTAACTCGTTACTTACACATTTGTAAAATGTCGATTTTTTACCCTTGCAATTATGCTTTGAGATTGTGTACATATACGCCTGTGCATACATAATAATTACACATTAAATAGGATTAAAGTAGTTAATTAATAGCATCATCAACATGACTCACAGTTTACCTCTGTTGGCTGCACGTGCTGTTAGCTTAGTGTGTAAACTAGTGTAAAGTTATAGCAGTAATTTATTATAGAATACTTTGTGCTATGGCGATACTTGTCATCATCTTATCAAACAGATTAAACGTCTGCTGGCTGGACTGTTCGTCCGACCTGTTGGGACAAATGACACATGAGTTATGTCATGAATTTCAATTGCAATAAGGTTTAAAACTAATCCTAAAATACGTAGATGAGACCTTCAAAACATAATCGCAAAATAAATGGACACCAGAACGTCCGTTAAACGTAACATCAGTTCACTGCACTGTTGACGAGCGGGATGTACATAAAACGTTAATAAATTGCAATTCCATCGTAGTTTAATGAAAATTTACCTGATTTGAGAAATTGGTCTAGTTGATTTTCATAGATGGGACTTTTTTCATGTATGTACATACTACGTAAAAACAGTGCACCTGACCAAATTCAATTGGCTATTTGCTATTTCCTATTAAAAGATTTTTGATTATTGTATGCGTGTGCACTAACAATAAGACTATCTGTCATTCCATTGTTAAAATATGAGTATTAGTAGTAGTTTTAGATCCACGCTGGAAAAGAATTTTAATGCAGCTCACGCCCTTAATTGTAGGCAAAGTATACTTATAGATATGCCGATGTAAATAAATATGTACTATTATTGTAGTTTAAATTTTCTTTATTTTAAAAATTCCATATTGTATAGGTCCCTTATGATATTGTATTCAGTAAATATTTAATTTCTTATCTTATATACTATTATTATGATCCAAACACAATAAGAATTTAATTTAAAAGTTCGTTTCTCTGATGTCCCGAATAGCCTCAAGAGCACTGTCCAACGCCTGCAAGCCATTCAATAATAAATTAGAATAGGTATCCAAATAATAATAGTGGGAAATTCTGGAAATTATTTGATGGTTATGGTTATCATACTAACGAAAAGTACTAAGCACTTAACAATAAAATAAGTATATAGTAAGATGGCATGGCTAACCTGAAGTGAGCTGATGATGTGACGACGTTGATCCCCAATTAACTCACTTTCTTTCACTAGCTGCTCGATTGCATCCGGGTGATAAAGTTGCTCAACCTACAAACATAATAACCACGTTAAAATATTTGTTTGTTATGAAGATTACCAGTTCTAGTCATGTTAGAACATAAATGTACTTATAGCACAGCTTCGTTCTATACTCACCAAGTGGCGCATAATATTCTTTTCAACGTAATAAATAACGGCGTGAGAAATGGCCTTGGGACAGTAGTCAAGGAATGCGGATTTAACAATCTGGAAGTAACTGTGGACCAGTTGGCGGACCACCAAGCACTGTGTCTTTTGAGCATCACTTAGATCATCTCCTATGACGGCCGTTAGAGTAGTCTGTGAAATGTTTGTTTAGAATAATTATAAATATGAATTCCATACTTTCTATGACTTAACCTCCCGCATCTTCATGTGGTTGATGAAGTAATAATCTATACTTACTTTTCCTTTAGATGCTTCCGTCGATTTCACCGTATGTAGCTGATCCTTAGAAATAGGATTAGCTTTCAAAAGCTCGAGCATTTTCTCGTTGAAGTCCATTTGAATGGTTTTGATGAAACTAGCTTGAACTTCTACGTAATTTGTAAGGAGTTCTTGTGCCTTAAAATGGCGCTGACGGAGCACTTCGGTAACTTCCATAGATATCGCTGCGGTCAAATTAGGAAATCGTTGCATGTCCCTTTCAAGGATTTTCTTCCATATTTCCATGACGTTAATCATTTCAGTGTTTACATTGTCAGCACACTCCAAAGCTGGTTTCTCCAGTCTCCTAATTTGGTCTCGAACTATATCTTGATATGCGGACTATTATTTTCCAAATATTAAATTAGAGCTTTATACATATTTAAAAATACAACTACACATGATACAAAACATTATTTACTAACCTCTGGAATTGCAATGCTCCCTTCAAGAGCCCGTGCATTAGCAACAGTATTGAGAATCTCAACGTTATCTAAATCGTTTTGAGGGTCGATTAACCTGAGACTTTCAACCAATTTATCTTCAAAAGCCAAATTGATTTGAGCCCCTCCAGTTAGTATTTTTTTCTGGATGTTTCTTGACTTCCCCAGAATCGTCGCTTTGTAACCATCACAGAACTTTTCAATGATACTCAGCATCACTGCGTGTTTATTGTCTGGCTCGTCACTCCCGAGAGCGTCCAGCTCAGTTTGACATTGGATTTGCATGTTCATCAGCCGTGTCTATGGGAATTAAATTCCAATGGTATTAATTTTTATTAAGTTAATAATTGTAATGAGAGATCTGTGCTGATGCACAGACATTTGGTTGTAAAGGCTGAGGCCATTTGAATCGACCTAATAAATTCTATTCTATATTCTATTGCAAAGTTATCAGGGCTAAAATATAATAATTACTCTTAAAAAATTATTAGTACAGTGAACTTACCATATAAGAGAACTCTCCATATAAGAGAACTCTCCATATAAGAGAACTCTCCATAAAAGAGAACTCTTCATATAAGAGAACTCTCCATATAAGAGAACTCTCCATATAAGAGAACTTTTCATATAAGAGAACTCTCCATATAAGAGAACTCTCCATATAAAAGAACTCTCCATATACGAGAATTCTTCATATAAGAGAACTCTCCATATAAGAGAACTCTCTATATACGAGAATTCTTCATATAAGAGAACTCTCCATATAAGAGAACTCTCCATATACGAGAATTCTTCATATAAGAGAACTCTCCATAAAAGTAAACCCTCTTTATAAGAGAATTCTTCCTTTTAGACAGCTTCTGAGTTCAAATGCCGTTTTGTAACATTGTTATATGCATAAGGGCTCTCTATATAAGAGAATTTCTTTAAAAGAGACAAGTTTTAGTGGTTTATAGTGGTCCCTTAAACGGAGAGTTCATTGTATGGAGGTATGTTATCTAATGACTAAGAGAGTAATCTTCATACTAAATCACTTACGGAACGATAAAGTCAATTGCCACAGAGATTGCAACGATGATTGCAGGAATGCCGAAACCGTAACAGCAGTAACTTGCAAACCTTTTCCGTCCTTTGGATCTTTGAGAGTGGGCGGTCATTGAACTGAAATAAAAATGATGATAAATGCGGATTCTACCATTTGAAACGGGTCAAAATTTAATCATTTGGTTGCCAATTTACGAGATGGTAGTCCACATGTCGAAAGTCAGAACGTTCATCCACGTGAAAATAGACACGTTAAACAAATGGAAGGCCACACCTACAAGAATACAAATTTATGATTACGCCTACAAACAGCAATTATACATAAATTACATAAAACTTTGGAACACGCCACCTCACCTATGATTTTACATCCTGCGGAGTTAATGAAGCTTCTGTTGTACAAGAAAATCACGGTTAAGGTTTCAAATAATGCCATACTTGCCATCCCAGTGAAAGAAAACATTGTGATGGTCCACATATGAATATTTTGCTTGTTCCAAGCTAGCAAGTACACCAGGACGGTAATAAAACTACAGAATGCGGAAAATGTCATGAAAACAATAACTATCCTCAACATATTGAGCACATAATCTCCAGCAATCTGAAATATAATGACATTTTATAATTTACTAAAATGGACCAACCGAATATTTTAATATTATCATTAAATAATGAAAAACATTAGCTAATTTTTTCAATTCTTAGCGACTTCATATTTTTGTCGTCACTCACAACTTTTTCCTTATCTGGAATAAACCACACGACTTGATTCATTTCATAAGGAACAAACACAGGGGAACTGCTCGTCTCCCACATTCCATCGACTTAAGTCATTGGTGAACTTTTTCGCCAGCCCCTCTGAGGTTCCGGCTTGGATCGAATGTAAATTGTACCGTTATCCTGAATAACTATGCTAAATTTAAAAAATCCAAAATCGAATTAGTAATTTTTGCACAGAATCTTGAATTGAAATTATTTATTTTCTACAGTTAAGTATAATTATCAATTTTTATTTCATTTTAAATTATAAGATGTAATTGTTCTTATAAGCTTTGGTATAAATTAATTTTTTAATCATATTTGATTTTAATTTAAAACATTTACTCGGCAGATGTCCGACGAGAAGCTTTAGCATGTGACGTGTACCCTTCTGTCATCCATATGTTGGTGATTTTCGGAATATAATAAAATGGGAGACCAGATCTCGTAGATTCTTCGCGCAATTCCGGTGTACCATTTAATATTCGATAGAGAAATGGATTCCAGGAATTTTCAACAGATTTGCACTGCGCAGTAAATGGGCTGAAGTATTCCGTTTGCAAATTAAGAACCATGACTTTTCCAGGCGGGCAGCATTTTGGTAAGCAGAGGTCTTGTCGGCAATTTGGAATACAAATCTTGATTTTCAGCTCATTTTCCGTCACACTGTGTGGGTATGAATCAGCGCAAAATTCGCAAATGATTAGATTGACAATAATATAAAATAATACTGAAGTAAAAATAAAAAAACATTTATAAAGTAAAGTTATTTAAATTACATAAATTAATTTAATTAGTAAATAATTTATTACCCGGCAACACAGTGAGTCCCTGGTGGATAATACATGCTTCCGTTGTAAAAGTATCCATTATGTGTGAAATACTCCGTTGAAATCGAAGCATTAAAGTGCAGATGAACTAGCTGACTCTGATTTTCCCTACAATTCACTGCATTAGTAACGACAGTAAATTGAGCGAAAGAACTATTTCCAGTAACTTCATCAGACGCATTCAAATATTCAACAAAACGTGTAGGTAAATAAATTGTGTCGGCTTCTAAGGTGTTGTCTGGTTCTGGACATTTGTTCAATATTGCCTGAGGCCTATTCACCTTATCAAGCTCATTCGAAATATTTTCCGTCACTAACTCCTGACCCACTGCACACGCAGCATACAAAATATAAATATTGTCATTTGGATCCCACAAGTTATTGTTCCTGATCAAACCATATTTCTTTTTTCGCTCCACTATCTTAAATTACATACATAGAAAGACAATGCAGGTTCGCTTCAACGGTCCTCTTCGTAAGGGCGGACCCTCGATAATATCTGAAATTTTCCTAGCGTAGAAATAAATTTACGGAAAATATTGACTTTTATAGGAGAATTTTTTAATAACGGTCAAATTTTGCAGCTTCATAGAGAGCTGTTGTGATAAGCTTTGCAAATTAATTTTAAAAATTAACTTTTTAGTTCCGTTTGCACATCTAGATAATTCCAAATAATATTGCAGAAACTATTTATTGTGTGCCTAGGCATTTTTAAACCTTCTAAAATAAATTTTTAGACGCTATGAGAATCCTTTCCTCAAAAGCAATATTACGACGGAAATAAATATGTAAAAATAACACGAATAAATTCGCAGAAAATTACGCCTATGGAAATCACAATTTTCGGAATGTATTTATTAGTTTCTATTTTAATCTATTTATAATCTATTTTTCCTGTTATGTAAGCAGACCAAAGAAGGACGTTGCCAACAACATATTCTTGAAGAAATGAGTGTAAGCGGATAGCATATCACGATACAACTGCAATTTTTGAATTAGTAAAACAAAATTTGTCATGTAAAAAATACAGATCCGGAACAGCGTGCAGTCAATTTTAAAGCAATGAAGAATCCCCTATAATATTTTTTTAAACATGTTTAATATGTATATAGTCATACAATTAAAAATCTTTTTATCACGATTGGGCATTGATTTGTAGAAACGAAACCGGTTTATACATCAAGTCAAAAGACTGAACAGAAAGTAATATATGCATTTAATTTATAATGACGGACACGTAGAAGCCACAGGCCGACAAAAACATATTATAGAAGAAAAGTATTAATTTGAGTAATTAGACATTACATATTTGATTGATATATATGTCCATACATCCCGTAGCGTCAATGTGCAAATGTGGCTCTTTTTAAAACATTCTTTGTTCGTAATTCGACGTCGCAGGCCCAATCCTTTTGTATAAAGCATGTCAGGCAGGACAGGTGGTTATAACATTATTCCAATATATTTAAGGGTCGCTATAACGTTTCTTATTATTAGGACGGGACTCACTGTAATAGCTACAATTGTTTCTGTCGTGGAATATACATGAAATGTTGACTCTTACAAGAGCATTTATTAAAACTGTAAATTTTTTATAAATAAGATGTCGCTGTAGGGAGTTTCCACTGTATGTATGTACAAACATTAAAAATCAAAAAGTACATATATTAAAAAACTTTTATTGTCCATTTAAACTATATGTATGATTACCTTATGAATTATTGAAAAAGTTAACGTGTGAATTTCAAAAATTTAAATATTGCAATTTAACTAATGTTTTTAAAGCTAACTAAAGAATATACTGATGGGACATTCAACACGTTTAAAAATAAAAACAATGTTTGCAATATTTATTTCCATTTACTATAACAAATGCCTTGATTCTTTTCCAAGTTTGCCTACAGGAAATAATTCTACAAGGCGTACTTATAAGAAACTATAAACACGTCGCATGTTGTAATTACATCATTCCTAAATCCGCAAATATGTGTATTATATAGCAAAAGAAAGAACTTAAACCGTGTATAAGCATTGATAACATATGATGTACGCGTATAAAAGTTTTGTTCATGTTATAAATTGTAACTTCCAAGGTAACTATTTAATAAATTGAAGTTATCTAATTTCGCCAAAGCAATACAAACAGAGTTGTGTCTTTTTAAAAATATAAGCCGACAAAAAACTTGGAAAGTTCAACTTGTTTGTCGGTTAACTTGAATATTTTATTCGGTATGTCGGTTGGATTGAAGGTTTTTAATGATTGTTATCAACATATATTTGATTATTTATCGTTTAATTATTTATATTCAAAAACCAAATAAGCTAACACAAATACTTTCGAAAATTTAATCTTATTTGGTGACCGGCATATGGGTGAAATACTTTGTCAAATCACTTCAGGAATGCAAACATATTAACTTCAAAAACAACTTATACATCAATATTAGAATAGTGTTAAATTGTGATTTTGGTGCAAAACACAATTTGGCCATGTGAAAGCATTTTTCCTTAATAATTAAGTAGTATATGATGAGTAACTAGTGTATGAGGAGCCAAGACTTGACCAGAATAGCCACGGCTGGAAACCCCGCAGCGGAACCATGGCAGTTCCGAAAAGAACACAACAACACTCCAGAGGAGAGACTTACACATCGAATGAAGAAAGTAAGAGCAATGAAGCGTCGAATACATGAGCAGCATGTAAAGCAAATATTACGTAGTTATGGACAGTATGAGCATTATATTTTATACGGCATCAATTAAGTATACATATCATGCATATTTATATGCATTTTCCACATAGATATCATTATTGGGGCACATGAGTTGCTGTATAAATTTGTTATGTTGCCTCAGAAAAACACCGACTCCAGAAGGCATTTATAGGGATTTAAGGATTGTGGTCAGAATATCTGAAAACCACCAAGACCCTAGCACGTCTAAATCATTACTTGAGGACAATCGGAGCTTTACCGGAAAAAACTTACTACGGTCAGCCACAGGCGGAGCTAAATACCATCATAGTGAGTTTGAAGACAGCGATTTCTTTGGAGCCAAAAGATCCGTTCGTCATAGGAACAGATTTACGAAGGAATATGTAGATGAAAGGTCAATTCCATTACAAGTTACTCATGTTAGGTACAGCTTGAAAAATCGAGTGAAGATTGTCACTAAAGAAGATTCACTCCGCTACTGGAAGAGCATTACAATGTTTGCCGATGGATGAAGATCATGTAATCCAATTAAAACCGGAATACCTTTACAAATCTGCTACAGATTACAACTAAATCAGATTCACGAGGTCAGAAAGAATTACGGGAGCACATATTCTGAGATCAATTATATTAATAGTATTAGTGGGGCCGAAAAAAAGATCATTGGAGGTCCAAATAATTTACCATCAACGTTATTTGACATCTACAGATTTAATTCAGACTCAACAGTTACATCGACGATTTCAAGGCGAGTTCGGAAGAAGGGAATAGTTCGGACGATGATGACAGTGGAATAGGGTTAGAGAGATGTACAGTTGAGTATTATTCTCAAGTATTTTTAAAGAAGGCATGTCGCATATGTTAAAAGAGGTCTCATGAATGAATTCGTAACACAATGAGATGTTTAATTACCTGCCTAGCCGTGAGGAAGACGTTCCCCTATAACCTATTGTACCTACTTTAGCCACCAAGCGATGTCTCTATTGTCAAACGATTAAGGCGCAATATGAGATCTTGTACGTGTCCAGGTGTACACTGTTTCTGTAAAAACATCACTGATTGCTACCTACTTAACATCACAAAGAGGTCTTATTGTCCAACTAAGGTATTTAAAGCACATTGAGAGTGTGGCAACCCGAAGAACAAAGGAGAAATGGGTTGCCCATGCACGGATCCACGGTGTGGATGTTTCATCAGACTACTAAATATGCAAGAACTCTTGTGTGCTAACACGGACTACAACTATTGTTATGGATGTGACACACCGAAACAGAAGGGCAAGTTTTGTTGTAACTGTGACAATGCTGCATGTCAATGTCAGCAGATGTACAAGACGAAGTTTTAAAAGATCCAAAAGCAGCCTAAACTAGTTAATTACCAGTATGGGTATGATGCAGAGTGTGGAGGACTAGTTGAAATACAACAAGCCAGGCCAAATAACAGCGTACAGGCGAAAATTAAAAGTAAATTTAAAAGTACATATATTTGCTCATTCGATTATATAATACTTATATAATATTGTATAGTAATTATAATTATATAATTACTATATAAATATATTTGTTGACATTATTTGTATTGTATATATGTAATAGAATCGATGGATTGCCGTTGACACATAACTAGCTTAGTACTCCGTCAGACAAGCTAGTCGTTTTGGACACTTTTGATTCTACGCGATTGAATATTTTTTAAAAAATATAAAATACATACCGTCAAATTTGTTTGTTTTAGGTTGATTTTTTCAACGAAGAATAAAGCCTTTGAAGACAAAATTCTCATATTCTTTATAACAAATTATATTATATTAAAATACATATTGAAAACTTTTCGCGAAGCTGTCCCTGGATTTTGTTATCTGAAAGGAATATCCAAGACAGAGCAAACTCTCGTGAAATTATAATAAAGAATAAAACATTATTTAGCCAGAACTTCACAACGGGATTCCTCAAAAGTAACGACATAAAATTGATGAAGTACGATGAGCCCATGATTATGGTTAACTTCACTTGGAGGGTTGCCCTGCATATTTGAATGTAAATTATTCATAAATTGTTTTGCACGCATAAACCATATTTAAAAAAATGTGTTGCCTAAAATATTGTCATTACAGTGAATTGTCTCTGGTCTCGACATTGAACTCTCGCTATAAGAGAACGCTATAAATCACCAAAATTAGTCTCTTATATAGTAATTCTCTTATAGAGAGAGCTTGTATGCATATAACTATGTATGAAATTTCTCTTATATGGAAATCTCTTATAGCGAGAGTCCGGTATATAGGTAAGTCCTCCACATAAGCGAACTCGCCAATAGACACCCGTACGTACACATGTTTAAACAAAATTACATATAAAGCGCCCCCTAAGAGAATTCCTCCCACAAAGTAATTTTGTGTTTTATAGTGTTCTCTTATATAGAGTCTGCCGTATACTACTTGTGGACATATTAATCTTATTCTATAAGTAGCTGCGTTGACTCACATGGATTCACTCCGCTTAGTACTCGACCCATCAGCCAATTGTGATCCCTTGCGCATGTGGCAATACGATTCAAAGAATAGGAATTGCAGCACAATATTTATAGCAAAAAGTACCACGTGGAGAAGCGAGTCGTAGTATATACTTGAGTCGATATCTAAAAGACATCCGAGCGGGGAGCCGTATTCAGGGCGCATTATTGCGTAATTTTCAGGGCTAATTTACATAGAATCATAGTGAGTTTTTAAATAAACTGTCTCTTATCCCCATATCACATCCAGTGTTCAGAGAGTTCACAGCTGTACAAATTAACGATGTA
This sequence comes from Lipothrix lubbocki, assembly GCA_034696945.1. Classification (NCBI taxonomy): domain Eukaryota; kingdom Metazoa; phylum Arthropoda; class Collembola; order Symphypleona; family Sminthuridae; genus Lipothrix; species Lipothrix lubbocki. The sequence goes on from JAQGAK010001156.1 coordinate 21,621, forward strand.
TGTACATAAGTACATGATGTAACTTACGGAACAATCAAGTCAATTGATACAGAGATTGCAACGATTATTGCCGGAATCCCGAAACCGTAGCAGCAGTAACAGGCAAACCTCCGTCGTCTGTTTGGTCTTTGCGATAGGGCGGTCATTGACCTAAAATTATAATATTTACTACACACGTTTGTTATTATTGTGTCGCCATTGAAAAGGCAAATACAGGCATACTGTGCCAGGCTTGAAGCAAAACAATTTTCTATATAAAATGCAAGATGATGTATCGCCAGGAATTGTTTTTGCACTTTAAGAAATACCACAATGCTTATATTTGCCCCTTCAATGGCTGAGCAAGCAAAATAGTGTGTCAAATTTTATTGCATTTTACGAGATAGTCTTCCACATATCAAAGGTCAGAACGTTCATCCACGTGAAAACAGACAAATGGAACATATGGGATATTACACCTATACACATAAATAAAAATTAACGACCAAGAATATTGCTCTAGTACGGCAACGGCGTCCGTGGTGTATTGTTTTCCATCCAATCTATACAAAAAACTATTTTATTTTCTTATCCATTTTATTTTCTCATTTCCAGTTAGTTACCTAATATTTTGCATAATACCGAGTTAAAGAAATTTCTTCTGTACACGAAAATGACAGAAACGGTTCCGAATGTTGTCATATGTGCCATATGAGTAAACGAAAGCATTGTGATGGTCCACCCTTGAATCTTTAGCTTGTCCCAAACTACCAAGTGGACAAGGACATTAATGAGCCAATAAAATGCGGAAAATTGAGTAAACACAGCATATACGCTTAGGAAATTAGTCCATAACTTTCCGGCAATCTGGAAATCCATGAAATTTTAGAATTTACTCACCTCTACATACCAACAGATTTTTTGCGATTTTACAATTTTGTTAACACTTACTACTTTTTCCTCGTCCGGAAAGAACCATACAACTTGATTTATTTCATTAGGAACAAATATGGTGGAACTGCTTGTCTCCCACATTCCTTCGATATCGATGCAGCGTATGGGTAAACTTTTTTGCCAGCCCTTCTGTAGTTCCGGCCTTGATCGAAAGTAAATTGTTCCGTTGTCCTGAACAATTATGCTAAAAAACGTAGAATCGAATTATGAATTAACTCACTAAATCTTTAATAATTTAAATTATCCATTTTCTGCCAATAATGTGGGTAAACGTTTCACATCGTTTTGAATTCTGAGGTGCAATGTTCTTATATGCTTTTGAGATAAATTTGTTATTGATTATGTTTGATTTTAATTTAAAACACTTACTCGGCAGATGTCCGACGAGAAGCTTTAGGATGCGGCGTGTAGCCTTCTACCGTCCATGAATCTGTGACGTTCGGGATGAAATAAAAGGGGAGATCAGATCTCAAAGATTTTTCACGAAATTCCGGTGTACCATTATGTAGACGATAGAGAAATGGATTCCAGCCATTTTTAACACCTTTACATTGCGCAGTAAATGGATTAAAGTAATCACTTTGCAAATTAAGAACCATGATTTTTCCAGGTGGACAGCATTTGGGTAAGCAGGGGTCTTCTTTGCAATTTGGAATACAAATTTTGATTTTCAGCTCATATCCAGCCACACTGTTGAGTTTCAAATCGGCAGTAAGTTCACCAATCATAAACGTTTTCAACGACAATAATTGGTACTTGGTACATTAGGATGTATAAATAAATAGCAATAACCTAGCCACGCAGTAAGCTCCTGGTGAATAATACATGCTTCCATTGAAAAAGTATCCATTGTGTGTGAAATATTCCGTTGAGGTCGAAGTATTAAAAGGCAAATCAATGAAACGACTCTGATTTTCTCTACAAATCACTTCGCTAGCAACGATGTTAAATTGAGCGAAAGAATTATTTTTATTAGGCTCAATAGAAGAATTCAAAGACCCAACCCAACTTCGAGGTAAGTAAATTGTGTCGGATTCAAAAACGTCGTCTGCACATTTATTCAGAGTTGCCAGGGACACGTAAGTAGGGTATGTCGATTTTAAAATGCAATGGCAAATTAGGCAAGCAAAATTGGCAGGCATTTAGGGCATTTATTCAAAAATTAGGAAGTTCTAAATTCTAGAAAAACGTTGTACACACTCAGCTCACGGAAAATAATTTTCGAAAAATTTGTTTTTAATTTCAAAAATAGAAAGAAGCTGTAACATATAATTTAGCCGTAATTCAAAGTATGTAATTCTTTCTTTATCAGTAACTGGTCAAATATTCGTGATGAAATGATTGTAAATGAATGACATGAAATAATATACATACTAGAGTTACATTATTTCCTTTCTAAAAAACTAAATTTTTAAGGGAAACGAATTTACAGCGGCAACTAACAGCACGGAATATAAAACAATCACAAAACGCATTTAACATTAATAGAACAATCATGCCTCATACATATTCAGGAGCTCACTGTTTCGTGGAAAACCCCAAACCGGTTTGTATCTAAAGCCAAAGTACAAACATATACATAGTACGTATATGTAATTTATATTAAGAGATATGTATGAACCACAAACGGAAAACCCGAGGATACACTGGTGTCCCGATATAGAATAACGCTATAAATCAATGAAATTATTACCTTGACAGACTTCTCTTTCATAAAGAGCACGTGTATGACATACGGTTGTGAAAGATTGACTAATTACTAATTACCTTACATTTTTACAGTAGTACATTGCATATGTTATTTAGCTGTGGTCCTTTTTTAATGAGATAAAAACTAAAAAATATATACATAATAAATTATTGTACCGCAACCTCAAGGTCTAATTCTAAATAAAGGTTGTGGGTAGCTCATGGAGAATATCTTCGCGAAAGGTTACGGACAGAATTACAAACCATTTAGTTTTACACATAATGTAGGCCGCCTTATAAATACGTACACGTTTGATAAGCTCGTTCACAAGGAAAAATGTTTTATAAATATTACAAAAGCCTGTATGTAGAAACCAAATAACAATAACTAAAGCGGAAAACAAGAAACTTAAAGTTGCCACTTTACAATATCACAAAATACGCAAATAGATGCGGCAAGAAAAAAGTTTTATTCGGGCAAAATAACACAATCAGAGTATTTAGATTCTGAGAGCCCAAAACCCTATGTAGTTTATTATTTCTTCTAAAATACCCAAAACCGAAAGTTTGCATATAAATAATGAGGCATTTATTCATTTTAGGTCTTTTTAATAATAATCGTTTTCTTACGATCGATTCAGCAGAAGCCTTTTAAATCGGTTAAATATACATCTTTACTGCGTTCGCGCGTACGCATGCTTTTACAAAGGTTCTCTTATTACATAATTCGCATATTCATATATCGTCATTTAGGTTTATATTAAGTTTCTGAAAGTGGGTATTCAGGTGGTAAGTTAATTCAGGTTGATTTGTCATCTCTCCGATCATATCAACAAATGGCGCTCTTTTGATTCTTTACCGAGACTCCATCGTAAAAGTACCCGCAACCCGTTGACTCCATGAAGTCTTCAGAAAGGATACGTCATCTCGGGACGTGCGGTCACATGTGCTTGGGTGAATCCTGTGCACCTTGTATATGTGATCGAACTCGAAGTTAGTATTTTGGGTGTGTGGTCTTCAGGTTTCATCTGAAAATGTTCTGTTGAGGTGTTTGTTTAGTAGGATCATCTTCAGTCGTCATTGGCACCTTTCCTTCTTCTAATCGCTTATATTCACCATGTGTAGATTTCATGCACATTTCGCAGTTTTGGAATAATTGTGTTGTGTTTCGTCCTGTTGGTGGTAAAATTTCCGGAATCTGTTCTCTTTTATGTCTTTATTAGCGTGTCATTCTGGGTCACTATAGTGACACAGTCGGTAATACAAATACACAATTACTGTTAAATTTTGTTTAATAAATTTTAAAAAATAAAACATTTCTTAAATTACATTTAGGTGTGCTTAAAACTGAAAAATAAAGTTCATAGTTCCTCATCGAATTGTTTTTGCACTATCCGTGGTGAGATTAACTGCTTCAATTCTCCTAGGTTTTTTGTTCTGTTTGCGACCAAAATGACAGAATTCTAAATCTTTGCTGATTGATAAAAAATTGATTTCTTATAGATAGTAGTACAATGCGAAGATAGGATAATGGATAATGTTGTTGATCTGGATCATCATGGCAACTGAATATTCTCTACTTACAAGGAAGGTCACCCAACTGTAAAAGCCCTAGAGAGCTGCAATTTTTTCTGAAGATGGTCTCTGGTTTGCCAAAAAATTTTGCTCTACGCTATGTACGTAATTTTAGGCGACATCAAGTAGCAGGAGACTCAGGAAAATGCAACAGCCCAGCACAAAAGATATATGTACTATCGTGACAATTAGTTTATTAATATTATAATATTAGTGTTACATGCCTAAATGCTGTTAAATCGTGATCGGAAAAGGTTGATGCATTCCAAATGGTTCAAAATACATATATGTTAATTTAATTAAATGCGAGCCAGACCGATATCGCATTTATTTCAATTCCAATAAAATTAAAAAAAACAACTATAATTTGAACCTATTAATCTTGTTGGTTAAAGTTCATTTCAGATTATACCAATAAACATTATTCATCATACATAGATTATTTTTTCTGATCCCAAATTTATCAAAAAATAATAGTTTGGATTTAAAAGACCCCACTTGTGCGCAAAATTTATTTTCCACCAATGTCCATTAATTTTAAATGGGAGCCCTAAAGGTCCTGGAAGAGAGCTCCACGGATTTGAAGATTGTGACGGTACTATTCAGCTGATTTTTGTAATCTAGGACGCAAATCAAAGGAAATTAAATTGTCTACAGTATACTTAGACGCTTTTGAAAAATTCTTATTCCTCCATGTAGAAATGTGCAATTTAGACCCCAAAAAGTAGCTTTTTTAACTGTTAGTTTTTAATAAATTTGAGGTCAGAAAAAATATTTACGTTTTTTACTTACAGGATAAGTCTGAAATTACTGTTTGTAACATCACAAAAGCAATTCATTTATATACTGCAGGTGTTTAAACGAGAAATGAGGCGAAGTGCGAGAACGTAAACTAGTAATATTATTAATTTTTGTTGTAAATATTTTCCCTATATCGTACGGTAACGTTATTGCTGGCCGTTAATTACGGCCGGGCCACTAATTTGCTTTTAATTAGCCCATTTGTTGTAAAATCGAAGTAAAATGCAACATCTGTCAAGTATCTATTGTACAAGTAGATTTATCCCTCTCAACTGCGTTAACAATACATAGGCAAATCCAATTTCGAAATTACCGATTCTTGAAATTAACAGTAACAAATATAACAAGGCATGTAAAATTAATTCCTTTATCTAATATTCGTAAATATTGTTGCAGTTACACAAGCCATTTTGCATATTTAAAGTAATATGTAGTGAACATCCCATTTCGCATTCACGAAAAATAGAGGCAAACTACCTTGCGCAATGCAAGTCCCGATATCCATTTTGTCTTCATCCTTATTATAATTGCTACCATAAGAACAAAAAGTCTTGAGAATATCAATAGACAAGAAAAAAGGGACGTCAGTTGTGCATCCTAGTTTTTCCACAGTAAAGTTGGTTTACATATTTGGTTAAGTGTCCAGCAAAGCTAAAAACCCCGATTCAAATTACCCTACACTTGCTTGATACGTTTATCAACGTGGATGCTTGGTGTTATCGTTGTACATATTTTCTCTATATGTAGCTGTTACTTTCTAAAACCGTATTCCCAAGTCCATTTTGTTCTTATAGTCAATAAACATTCATCTGGAACTACAGTAATGCATTTATTTTTAAACTGCTAATGCACATACCTATGTACAAAGTTTTTCTGTGAAGGCTAAATATAGGAGGCCAAACATGTGTTCATGGGATAAGGAAACGCTGATAGGGAATATTTTGTGAGTTTAGTAAGTTAAAAAGCCACATTGTTGGGGGGATTCAGTGTAGTACGCACAACGAAGTTTCAAAAATTAAGAACAATCTGTTTAGTGAAATACACCATAAAAACCTAATGCAGCAGCCCTACGTGGGACTTTACATAAACACTTTTAAAAATATTGCTGTTAGAAATCAACAAGATAGAAATTTGGGTTGAGTTTCTCATTTTTATTTATTACTTTTGTTACTGGACATTTAGTGTGGAGGCGGCATTACATTACTTGTATGGGGTTGTTATCAAGGTAAGACAACACAATTAAATTCAGCCTGATAACTGATTACTTATAGCTTCCTTATGTTAACGCAGCAGTGACGTTTCAGTTTGGTTGCCCAACCACAGCAATAAACATATTCAGGTCAACTGCAAAATTAGGGAGTAAACGGAAAACAATCACGACATATGAACTAATTGTACCTGTAATTCAATAATTTTCCATGTCTTTTTATTTAGATCAACGACACTAAGTTATTGTCACAATTCCAAGAAGAAGCATTTTTCTTCCAAACAAAACAAGATTCAATGCACGACCAGACAATAATTCTGGTAGTTTTGAAGAAAAATGTTGCACACACCGAGGCAAATAGCGATGACCCGTCAGCTGCAAGAAACCTTCAAAATCAATTTAGAAATATCAGAACAGAAGAAACCATGCGACAGAGAAACGAACGAAAGAAAGTAATTTCTCGAACGAAATCTCAAAGTATTTGTTATCAATGCAAAATCTGTCTGCAACCATTTTCCCTACTACGCTACCTACGGAAACACCTGACAATTTCCAGTGCTGAAAAACCAAACAAATGCCAAGAGTATTATAAGAAAACCAATCCCGACAATATTTGGGATGCTAATTTGTATATTACGGTGTCACAGTGCAAACCAAATTCGTCTAGCCAAGATGTGTCTAAATCTCAGGGAGATTTGAACAGCAGGAAATATGTATCGAATGACTTGCCAGTGGAAGAAATTTGGATCATTTCTGATGATGAGCATGATGTGCCTAAAGAAACGGACCGACAACAAAACACACCAAGCGACGCAAACAACTCAGAAATTTCGTCTGAAATTTTGGATCAGCCTAATCCTCAAAACATTTCTGGGAATAGAGGACAATTAGTGTTGGAAGATCGTCCACAAGAACTGATGGATACCACAAACAATGACGAACAACCATTTAATCAAACTGGTGCACGAACTACTAATGGGGAAAGAATAGGTCATTCGCTCCACACCATAGGGCATAATAAATTGCCCGACAATATTAGCCGAACGTGCAACACTTGCAATAAAACATTTTCTACAAGCTGTGGTTATAGACAACACATGTTAATTGTCCACCAACCAAGCCGATTCCAATGTGAAATCTGTCAAAAGAAGTTTAAAGAAATGAGTAAACTAAGACGGCACAAATTAGCTATTCACGAAGGGGTTCGTTACAAGTGCGAATTATGTCCGAAAAAATTTACACAAACAACAAATTTAAAGAACCATAAATTAACCATACACGCTGGCGTTTGCTTCAAGTGTGATTTATGTGAAAAGAAATTTCAAACTTTACTTGGCCTCAATCTACACAAATCAACAGCACACTATGGGACACGCTACAAATGCGATTTATGTCCAAAAGAATTCCCTCACCTACAAACCTTAAAGAGTCACAAATTAAATGTACATGAAGGAGTTCGATTTAAATGTGACGTTTGCCAAAACACCTACTCCACGTCAAAAAATTTCAGGCGACACCAGCTCGCCGGGGGTGTGGGAAAGTGCACCAGCCCAGCCCAAAAGATTTATTATCGTGACAATTAAAGTATTATTTTTGTATAAGTTAATGATCTTTCACAATGGCACACCCGTAAGCAAAAAGTCTATCTCCGTAAGATTTGTTGTCCTCAACCGGACGAACCATTTACAATCATCAACGTTTTTGAATTAGTAATATTGTTCGTAAACGATGTATTTGTGTAAATAAAAATTATTAGTAGTAAAACTGTATGTAATGAAATTCGAATTCTCATTGTGTTTCAATAATTTATTAAATGATAATTATTCTATTTGTTAAAACTAAAAATTGTGTGAAATCACGACATCAAGACGTTTATTTACTGCAGATGTTTTACCGGGAGAAGGAAGTTGAACATTGTCTCTACACTTACAGTAATGTGACATAAATGACAGTTTTTCGTTTTTCAGTGGAATCGACAATTTTTATGAAACAGCAAATGTATTCAATTTATTTTGGTCTGGTTTGAAAAGCTCTAAAACAATACGACCTGATTTTTTCACTTTTCAGAAAAGCAATTTTTTACAGGGGTACAAGTTTTGCCTGAGGTCAATTGTCAAAACTCAGTAAATTTTATTTCAGTCAGATCAAAATCGGGGACAATCTTTTTAAAATCGGATGGTTTGAGATAAATTTCATTGTTTCGAAGAAACTGGTCGTTTAAAAAACTTTAAATATGGAAATAACGTACATTTCAGATTTCACATATTTTAAAATGTTTTACATAACCTACTTTTCAGCAAAATAATAGTGGATAACTCATCTTACATTAAAATGAAATGGAGAAAATCTTCCTTGCAACGTCAGTGCAATATTATTGTACATAATATGTACAGTGTGTATTTCACTGACAAGGAAGGTTCCTCAACTGTAAAAGCCTTAGGGAGCTGCAATTTTTTCTGAAGATAGTCTCTGGTGTTGGTACTCATCCCCTTACATTACTTCGTGAAGATTCTGCGTTGTTTTTTTATGACCCTCCAAATGTGGGAGGTCAAAAAAAAATAGTAAGGGGGAGGATCCTTACTTCATACAATTCTTGCATGTTAAATGCCATAAGAAATTTTGATTTTCGAAAGTCGAAGCAAAAAGTCAAACTGTATGTACGTGATTATAAATCATGTGCAGGCATTCTGCATAACGGCAGTACTCATTGTATACATACCATGGAGTGGAAGTAATTTCGTACGAGGACTTTAAAAGGCGGGAAAATCTTGTAACGGAACATCATTCCTAGGCAGTTTGACTTTTTGCTTCGACATTCGAAAATCGAAATTTCTTATGGCATTTAACATGCAAGGATTGTATGAAGTAAGGGTCCCCCCTAACTAATTTGTTTTGACCTCCCACATTTGAAGGGTCATAAAAAATAAACAACGGAGAACCTGCACTAAGTAATGTCAAGAGATGAGTACCAACACCAGAGACTATCTTCAGAAAAAATTGCAGCTCTCAAGGGCTTTTACAGTTGGGGGACTTTCCTTGTGAGAGCTAAGTACGTAGCGGGAAAATAAAATCCTTTTCTGTTTTGATGAGCTAATAAATGACGAAGAGGGGTGTAGGGTTGATGCGGTGGCCTTCCCTGTGTACTTTGATATCCCAACGGATTATCGGACGCGTTTCTGCACGTACGTGATTTTCGAAACTTTACACTATGGGCAATTACAGTCATAATACAGATATACAAGCATGTTGAGTCATAAACCTATAACTGAGGCACAAACTAGTGGCGTCGGCGTGGCGAAGTTGCAAATGATTTTGGGGTGCGTCGGCATGCTCCGTTCTCATGATGCGGCAATTGGCCTTCCAAAAATACCTGCATTACCTAATACATTCAATTCAAATTCCAAATATTTTGAGGGTTATCAGGAGAATATCTAATTATACGAAATTCAAAACAAGTTCAGTTCAGTCAAGTAACAACAATACCAGCACTAGGCACTGACATTCCACATACGGAACGGTATACCACAGATTTGTTTTACTCTCAAATAGATGTATAACTAATATTTTTTTAAATCGTCGTTCAAATCAACAGGGGTAAAAATGCACCCATTCGGTTTATGCAAATTACGGGTGATGTTGATTTGCGTTTTTCAAAACAAACATTTTCCGTCAAATTTTATAACAGTTTGTCTCAATTTCGATTTTTTTGTATTATTTTAATTTTTGTTGGATAATTCGTATTTTATTATATCATATTTCCAGTTACCTCTTACATTATGATTTTATTGTGAAATAAATACTTTTATGTTCCAAAGTAAAAATAATTTAAAAGCATGTAATCCGAATGAACAGAAAATTTTTCACATTATTATTGATGAGTTTTTGTTTGTGTTTTTATACAGGTGTGTAAAATAAGGAATTGGCCATGATGTCCAAACTTGGTCAATTTAGTTCCCTCAATTTTGGAACTCCACAAGAAAGCACGACACATCTATTGGTCCGCCACGGAAAACAAGATTCAAGTGAGGATGAAATGTTATTTGAGGTTGTGTACGAGAAAATCAAAATAGTCCCAAAATTTATTAGCGATGAAACAGCAAGTCCAAAAATCGTGAAAGCTCTAAATTCAGAAAAGTCTGAAAACAATTTAACCCGGCACAGAAAAGAACAGAGAATTAAATTTATTCGAAAGAAATCTAAGCGTAATTGTTATCAATGCAAAATTTGTCTGCAGCCATTTCCTCTTATTAGATATTTCCGGAAACATCTGATATTCCCAAGTGTTGGAGAGCCTAATATATGTCAAGAATATTACAAGGTAACTAATCCCGACAACATTTGGGATGCAGATTGGTACATTGCCCGGTCACAATCTCAAGAGAAAATTAATTCGACTTCTACAAACTCGAAAAAACCTAGAATTGAACTCCTTCCCCGAAAACAGTTGCCAAATGAATCAATACAAAAGGAAATTTGGTTGATTTCCGACGATGAGATAGAATTGATTCAATTTGAACCTAACAAACAACAAGTCGAGCAAACTGGAGGGAAGAATGCTGAAATTGCTTCTGATGCTTGCATTCAAAATAAACAGGATTCTTCATTGTCAGACGACAAGAGAAAATATTCCATTCATGACCCGAATTCTTTCGTTGAAGCATCTACACGGAATTCCAAATCAAATTTTCCGAACAAAGAGGTTGCAATTCAAGGAGGATTAGCCAGTGAATGTGAAATTTGCCTCAGTAAATTTGCCAACATGGAACGTTTAAGGAAGCATAAATTATTGGCTCACGGCCGAATTTGTCACAAGTGTCCAATCTGCAAACTTGAATTCCCTGACTCCATCAATTTAAAACGACACAAGCTTATCGTTCACACTGAAAAAGATGTCGGCCAAAATGTGCCTAAACAGTATCGCGGCCATGGTGGTTGGAAACAAGCCAAACAACAGAGCATTAGCACACACGTTGTTAGCTTTACGTGCAACATCTGCCAAGCACAATTTCAAGATCTGCCTCACTTCAAACAACATAAAATAACTGTCCACCCACAACCACAATTTGCCAGATTTGACAACAGTCCAAAAAAGTTAATTTCAGTGACAAATTCAGAAAGAGGTGAATTGCCGGTTCCGGAAAGAAAGCGCCACAAGTGTGATTCATGCGTAAAGGAATATTCCAAATTTCGTGATTTCAAGGAACATAAATCAGCCGTTCACGATAATTTGCGCTACACGTGCAATTTGTGTCAAAAGCAATTCAAAAATTCCCGTAATTTCAAGGAGCATAAATTAGTTGCACATGGAGATTTTAGCAATACTTGTAACTTATGTCACAAAAGATTTACTGACTTAGGTTTGAAGCTCCATAAATTGCGAGCACACCGTGAATCATGCCATACATGTGACTCATGTCCAAAATCATTCGGCTTTATTGCTTCATTGAAGGAGCACCGTTCAAAGGTGCATGGAGGAATTCGCTACAACTGCAATTCGTGTGAAATAGAATTTAGTGACTTGGAAAATTTAAAACAACATACATTATCCGTGCATCAAGGATATCGCTACCAGTGTGAGGTGTGCCAAAAGTTTTATTCTTCAATGTCAAATTTAAATCAGCACAAAGCATTCGTGCATGGAGAAACCCGCTACCCGTGCGACGCGTGCCAGGCCACCTTTGCTAGAAGTGCAGATGTAAAGCGACATAAATTAGCGGTACATGACCGAGTCTGTTATACATGCGACATTTGCAACCGAAATTTCTGCACGCAACCTTATTTACGGAAGCATAAATTAGCGGTGCATGATGGAGTTGTGGAAAAGTGTGAGATGTGTCCAAAAACATTTAAAACGCGGAATGGTTTGAAAAAGCACAAATTCACAGTTCATTCAATTGTGCAAATATAACATAAACACGTCCAAAATGCAGTGTAAACAAAGACCGCTGAATAGAAAAACCCTTGATTGTATGTGTACAAGATTTTTCTAAGAAATAAAATTTTGAAGTTTAAAAATTAAATTACATAGCATTATTTTGCAATTTGTTACTAGCAAATTGTGCAATAGTGAACCCCAATTTGTTGCATCATCCCATCCCTAATTGATAAAACGAGTGGATCTTTTAAATAAATTCTTAGAACTTTTAGTATTCTATAGCCGTAATTCGTTTAGGTGAGAGTAACAACATCTGATAAAAACATAGCGTGTTGGACAACGAAGTTAGTTTGGGTTATAGAGAAAATGTGATTGATGTGATGTCAAAATCAAAACATGTCAATGTGGACGAAAGTTAAAAAATGCAAATAGTAAAGCTTAAATATAATAGAATTACTTAATTTCTATTGCCGTTAATTAAAAACTTAAAGTAATAAATTTGTTGGTAATTTTTTATAAAAATCTAAGCTTCGCCTACATTTGTACGCTATTTTTCAAAAGCTACCTGACGAAGGGGTCCCTCCGCGTTAGCGTAATAATTGTACTTTCGCTTTTAAATTGGCCTATTGTTTCCAAAGTATTGAATATTTATTTTTTATATAAAATCATTGTGCTGTAATCCATCCGAGTGTACGTTCATCCGTCCGTCGATTTGAATTCCGGTTGTAAGTTGGTGCGCGCCATCCAAAAATGTAATATCTAATATTTTAATTATTTAAATCGTCCACGTGATGTAAAGGACCAAGCAATGCTGAATTAAAAGGCTCAAAATATATTGACAAGTATGTATAATATAAGGGAAACGATCGTTGTTGTTGAAGGTCGAACGGTCGGGGAACAAAAATAATTAATTCATTGAAAACACGATTTTTTCGGATTTATTCCTGTGTTTTTATTTTTTTAACCTGTGTTTCTAGTTTCACTGTACAGCAGAGCATATATTATTGTTTCCGATAAACCTAGCTGTATAGTGGACACTTTTAATTTAAATATCGAACATAAAATAATTTAAATTAATTATTTATTTAAATAACATCTTATTTTTTCCTAATTTTTTCATAATAATTGATATTAAAAAAATTCCTATAGATACAAAGGCCCCAAATAAAACAACTAAAATATGGCCTAGGTCTAGTTTCAAACGTAAAATCTAATAGTATCATCAGTTATGACGTACACTGAACCGCTTAGGATATTTAAAACCCCAAATAATTGGTCATTTTGCAACTAAAATTGACATTTACAAATTTTTTGATTTTATGCTTCCGGGTCAACTGCTCAACTGACCCTGTATTATTGTTCCCTATACAATTACGTGTTTATTAGACATAATGGGATTTGATTATAGGCCCTAAATTATTTATAAATAAATATTTATTTTTTAAATAAAACGTGATTTTTTGCCAAGTTTTACAAAAAATTCGAGATTTGGAAAATTCCCGTTGTTACACAAGTCCTCAAACTAAAATACTAAAATACTTCCCAGGACCAGTTTTTAACGTAAAATCTAATGGTGGTTACTATTTAGACCCAAGTTGTGTTGTTAAGGAATTATAAATTAATAACCGCGATTTTTAGCCAAAATCTGAGATTGGGGATTTTTTGAAAAATCAGTGAACCCTTAATGGGGACATGGGAGTCAGTGGCAATGTTCTTTTAGCCCATTAGATTTTTTTTAAGCACAAAAGAGCTCGGATTTAATAGCTTTGAAAATCGACATTTTTTGAAATTGACGATTTTTTGAATTTTTTCACTTCCATGGCAACTTGTATCGTGAATAACTAGATAACAGTTAGACGTACCCGTAAATGGATTTTCCTGTTGGATTTCTTATAAAATTTCGAATTCAGGTACCATCTGGGGTAGTTATGCATATTGTACGCGTTTAAAAAAATTAAACATGATAACTGCCCCCGATTTTTTTCAATGTTTTTCGTTTTTCATAAATAACTTCCGAACGAGATATCGTATGAACTTGATTTTATGTCAGTAGCAACCCCTATTAATACCGAACAGGTGTGCCAAATTTCGTGCCTCTAGCTCAAATAGCACGGGAGGAGATAGAGCGAATAGAAATAGCTTGAAATGATTACAGACGGACGGACGGACACACGGACAGACACGCGTCGCTTTGCACTAGGGCCCCACTAAGGGACCCTTAAAAGCGGGAAAGTTAGAAAAACAATCAAATGGTTCACAGTCATTCAAGTACAGAAACTTCAACTGGCCAACAAACTTACATACGTAAATCGCATAGTTAACTTGTTTTGCAAAGTTTGGACATTAGCGTAAAGTGGATTCTGGTACTTTAAGACGGTAGTGACGCATGCAGTGGGTACGTTCACATCCTTCGCTGACATAAATATATTGCTTTTGTTTACAACAATAATCAACTCAAAATAGAAAATACTGAGAAAATCCATAAATAGAAAGAAAGGAAGGATCATCTTGTGCCGCTTTTATTCCACTATACTAAAGTTTGTACACTGATTTTTTAAAGTGTCTGGGATAGTATTTAAAAACTGCTTTTCCATCAACGTGTCAACTTTTCACATATGTACTTGCTTCACTTTCATTCTCCAACGCAGACGTATTACTATAGTTGAACATGTTTTCTGTACAGCTGCTACTTTCTAAACACACGGGCCAAGTAATTATAACCAATAAAGAAAGCTTTGGAATTAAAATTCCACATGTATTTTCAATATATGTATGTACATATATAAATACACTTTAGATTTTCTGTGAAGGCTAAATATAGGAGGCCAAATACTTTTTGAAGAGTTTGGTAAACGCTGAGGCACACTAGTTTGTGTTTTTAGTTAAGCCACAGTCATGTTGATGTTCACTGTTCAATGTAACGTGGTTTTTAAACATTGAGATAAAGAACGACAGTTTTCATTTAAACAAATAGCAAAAATCTATATTACCATAGTTGAATTGACCAATTATTATATTGTCAAACTTTCTGAAGTCTTCTCATCAACGGGAGTAAAGTTTTCGCTGCTAAATGTTGATAAAGTAGATATTACGGCTAAATGGTTAATATTTATAATTTTATTATTATTTAATATTTTATTACTATTTGTTTTATTACTAAAGTTTTTATTATTATATTACTATTTGGTTTTTACCTATAGGTTTATTTTTATTCTTTTATCGTTATATAACTATAAATGTTCTATATCTTTTCCCATTATAGTTCCACGACGCTACATAACCGTCATGTCGAACGTTCGTCCGTTGCGTCCTCAAGAAGACTCAATTACCGACCCGATGGTGATTCCACAAGTTTTTGATGAAGTCATAACACACCCTAATTTGACGAGCAAAGATCCAGCTGATTCAGAAAATGTAATTACACACAGCCGATCTGGACAACTTTTGGGAAACAGCAGAAAACGAAACAATAATGTCATTACTTGAAAGAAATCCCATAGTAATTGCTATCTATGCAAAATCTGTCTGCAACCATTTCCCCTAATTCGCTACCTAAGGAAACATCTGACATTCTCAAGTGCTGGAGAGCCCAGCAAATGCCAAGAGCATTATAGAAAAACCAATCCCGACAACGTTTGGGAAGCCAATTTATGCATCGATGGGCCACAGGACAAAATAAAATGGGCCAACCAAGAAATGGAAAAATCTGAAGGTGACGTGAACAGCCAACAAGAGGTATCAAAGAACTTAGGAGGGGAAGAAATTTGGATTATTTCTGATGATAAGGCAGATATGATTGAAGAACCCGATCGGCCACAAAACGCTTCAACCGATGTAAACGACGCACAAATTTTGACCGCAAACTTGGATCAACCGAATCTTCCACACATTGTTGCGAATGTAGAACGACTAATGATGGAAGATGAGCCAAATGATTTGATGGATATCAGAAGTAATGGCGAAGAAACATTTAATCAAAATTGTAACCAAACCACTTATGGTGAGAAAATAAGTAATTCGCTGTACATTGTAGAGCACGATAAATTGGCCGACAATATTAGCCGAACGTGCAACACTTGCAATGAAACATTTTCTAGAAACCAAAGTTATAAACAGCACATGTTAACTGTCCACCAACCAAGCCAATTCCAATGTGACATCTGTCAAAAAAAGTTTACAGAAATGGAAACTCTAAGAAAGCACAAATTAGCAGCTCGTGATAAGTTTCGTTACGAGTGTGAATTATGTCCGAAAGAATTTACCTCATTATACTTATTAAAGAACCATAACCTAGTAGTGCCTAATGGCTTTCGCTTCAAGTGTGATTCATGTGAAAAGAAATTCCAAAGTTTACTTGGTCTCAACCGACACAAATCAACGACACACTATGGGACCCGCCACAAATGCGACTTATGTCCAAAAGAATTCACTGGACTACACAATTTAAAGATGCATAAATTAAATGTGCATGATGGATTTCGATTGAAATGTGACGTTTGCCAAAAAACCTACTCTACGTTAACAAATTTTAAGCGCCATCAGCTAGCGGGGAGTGGGGGTAAATGCACTGGTCCAGCCCAAAAGATTTACTCTCGTGATAAATAACGTTTTTATTACCTATCTGGTACATGCAGAAATGCTGTAACTAAATAGTGTAGCAGGATGCATTCTGATTGATTCAAAAAACAGTAATTCGGTTAAGTGAGGAACGAACTGATGTCACATGATATAATTTTTAATTGCAATAAATTAAAACAAACACATACTGTTAAATGGGTAGTTTTGTTTTTTAACCATGTATTTATGTGAATAAAAGTTATTTACTCCACATTGAAAAACTGTATTTAATTCCTCACGTTTTCAATACACTGAACTCTCGCTATAAGCGAACGCTATAAATCACCAAAATCAGTCTCTTATATAGAATGTCTCTTACAGAGACAGCTTATATCCATATAACTATCTATGATATGTAGGCCCAAAAGACTTCTTACAGAGAGAGTTCTCTTATATGGAGATATCTTATAACGAGAGTCCAGTGTAATTTGACATATAATTTTTTTCGTTGTTAAAAATGATCACGACAATCACGAAGACAAGAAATTTATTCCCTGCAGATTTTTAGATGGGAGATGGCACAAGATGTGAGAGCGTGAACGAGTGAATGTATTACAGTAATATTACACCGGACTCTCGCTATAAGAGATCTCCATATAA
>JAQGAK010001157.1:0-38911 GCA_034696945.1 Lipothrix lubbocki
AAGTTAAAATTTAGGCTTAACCTGAACTTGAAGTTTCAGGGTCAAGTTAAAAATAAATGTCAAACCGAACTTGACCTAAACTTGAACTTGTCAAGTTCACTGTCAAGTTTAACTTGAACTTGAGAACAGCTCTGCTTCTAACCCACTTCCAATCTTGCCGTCCTCCGCCACCGCTACTCAAAACGTTCAGTGAGAAGGATTTGGACATTTCGAGTTCTACGGTAAAGCTTGTGCCGTTCATGTCCAATGGGCTGCATTGCCGCGCAGTTTAAAAATGCTTCATCATAATAATAACGGCCAACGGAAACGCGCTACGGTACGGTCTATTCTATACAGCCGTGTAGAATTGAAATTAAAAAGATTTTTAATACAAAAAGATAATGTGTATATAATTATAAAAAAGTTAGGTGACAACTGCCTAAAAAAAGTCTGGATGGCTCGGCTCCTGTTTCCTTTGATTTAAAAGCAGTTCTAGTGCTTTCATCCAAAAACATACTTACGATTAGTATGGAATAGCAACGTCCTTTTAGTAAGTTGTATGTAATTGATTCAATAGAAAATTCCTGTGCATTTATATTCCCAGCTATGTGTGAGGATTCACTATCAGTAATTTCAGACTTATTCGGAAACTCGAGAACGTTAATATTTTTTCTGACCTCGAATTTACCAAAAACTAATAGTTTTCATTCAAATAAGCCCATTTATGCGCAAAATTTATTTTTCACAATGCCCATGTATTTGAATGGGAGCCCTAAAGGTCCTGGAAGAGGATTCCACGGATTTGAAGATTGTGTCAATACTATTCAGCCGATTTTTGTAAATAAGGACGCAAATGAAAGAAAATTAAATTGTCTAGAGGCAATTATTTTTGATTTTGAAAAATTCGTATTCCTTACTGTGTATATATGCAATTTAGACCTCAAAAATTAGCTTTTTTTTAGCTGTACGAGATAAAAAAGCGACCAAGCAGGTATGGCATTTTTTCCGTATTCAGCACAAAAAGTTACCCTAATGTCACTAAACAAAGAATTTTTACTGTACATAGGGTTGGCTCCACAAAATTTCAAGTGCTAAAAATTGATCCTCTCAATGTAAACTTTTTCCATGTTATGTTTTCGTTTGAACAAATTTCAAATTTGCATTCTACGCGTCATTAGAGTCATTTTGAGTAAAGGGTCGACACGGTTGCGTTAAAAAATGTCTTTGCGGTATTCAGTTCGGCTGTAAGCAAATCATATGTCAATTTGTAACAATTAAAAAGTCACAAATTCTTGGACCCAGTAGAATAGATAACTGCCAGGTCAGTTTTCAAAGCAACAGTATCGACCGTATACTCAAAATGACGCGTAGAATCCAAATATTAAATTTGTTTAAAAGAATATACAACGGGAAAAGTTGACATTTTAGGTAGAAATTGTTTACATGGCATAGTTTCGATGTAGGCATTGGAAATTTTAGCTAGCAAGTAAGCATGTCTTGGTAATTTTGCGAAACAATGGAATTTGGAATGGTAAGAATTTATCACAGTTGTGGTAATGAGAGTCGAGTGGTTGTGGGTTGGATAGGGAAAAATTGATTAAATTCATTAATCGATGTTGTTAGATATACATACATATACGATACATAATATGGTATACATTATTTAAAGGTCATTAATACTCACAAAAAACTTTGGCAAACGTTATTAATTATTATTTGTCTGTCATCAGGATTGTACAGCGCTGGTTTACGAAATAGCATGCAATGAGACCGGTTGGTGGCAGCAAAGTCTCTCGGGTTCGTGGACCAAAGCCAGCCACCAGATCATCCAAACCTGTTGCTCCGACCTTGGTGAAAACACCAGCGAGGCCTGAACCCAAGAAGTACTACCGTCCACCTTCGAATGCCCTTAAAGAAATACGGAAATATCAGAGCACAGTTGAAAACCTCATCCCTAAATTACCCTTTCAAAGACTGATCAGGGAGACAACGTACCGTGTAACGGGCACGCCTGATCTCAAGTACCAAGCAATAGCTTTGGCAACTTTGCAAGAAGCTGCCGAACAATTCCTCACTGGTTTGCTGGAGGATTCCTATCTGCTCGCCCTTCATGCCAAAAGAGTAACTCTCATGGATCGTGACATCCAACTAGCGTTGCGTATCCGTGGTCACGCGGGTTTATAGTATATGTGACATGTATAAACTTATTTATCATTTATACAATAAATGTAGACTAAACGTTTTTCTAATATTTGTAAATTAAATCTATAACAATTAAGTTTTTATTATATATCATGAATGGCAAAAATACATCTGCATATATGTTATGATTCCAAAGTTCAAAAATAAAAAATGCTGTGCCATTAAATTCCTTAATAAAAAATTTGCCGTTTGCTACTGAATACTTCCATGCATTTAACAGTATTCTTTAAAAATGATGACAAAATCATAGTATATCTTGATTGGGAAATATAGTAATATAATAGGCACACATGTACTCCGACCGTGAGAGCGAGGAAGACTGACGAGTGCAAGGTATAGATTATTCTGCACTCATGGGTGTGAGTTACCTAACTTAACCCAGAGTGCTGAAATAATTTGTCAATAAATTGAGTGTGTGCGGAGTGCGAAAATTTTGTGCATCTATTATTATTGAGGTGAAAGCACGAATTCAATTTTTGCGTCTTATGGGCGTTGATAAACCTGGTTTTCCTCTCCGGTAAGATGAACATCAGTTCAAACAGAAAGGAAAGATGATTTACTGGGAAATTGCAAAAGAGATTGCAAAAAGAACAAAGATACGATACGCAACATTATCATGGAAAGAATTTTTTGCATGATTTACTCGCATGGTTACGAATTTAACCGACGATGCGTTCACCTGTATAGTCTGTGGAACGGATCGGTGGTTCGTACTTAAATAAAACAACCGAGAAAGAGACTAGTAATGTACACATAAGTTGCGAACATATAGAAATAAGTTGAAAGTATATAGACATAAGTAAACACATATACATGTATCTGTATAGTTGCCCTACTGAGCCGCATGCATGGAGCAAATATCAGAAAAGAGAGGGTTTGAATAAAATCCTTCAGTGTTTAACCATGGACGATAAACTACATATGATGTCTTCTTACGGAAGGACTTGATGCAATCTTTAGGATTTATACCCGGGTAGGTTCTCCACAGAATTTAGTTCTTCTCGCACGTTCCTGCGAGATACATGCTCTGCTTCGTGTGTGCTGCTCGCCTTCACTTTCTCTGCCGATTTCCCCCATCATCCACAACACGGGAAGACTCTATGGTGGGGGTTTAAGAGCTTCGTCTCAATTATTTATTGTGCTGCGTTGTAAGTTTTCCATTAAAAATAACCAGTTTTACCTCTAGTCCTTATGGCACTCCAGTATAAAAAAATAAACTACAAAGTATCCATTTTTAGCAATTTATGAGAAGCGCAAAGTGACATTTACGACAGCAAGGAAAACAAACCTTGTTTACCGTCAAATCGTCCTTTAAATTGTGCTCGGGATTTACCGAACACGGCTATAATATGATATTGTGACATTCGTGAAACCACTCAAGAAAATTTGTACACCGTCACAACACTATTGTACACTGTAGACTGTTCAGCATTCCGTATTTTCCTCTGATTACTTTTTGGATTACGAACTTGTACTTACGCCCACGCGGATGGGATTTTTAAAAAAATCGGACAGCAACTGTGATTTACCATCTGGTTGAATGAGATTCGTAACAGGTGCGATGGAATATGAATATGCAGTCATCGTCTCAAGGGCTTTGAATAAAAAATCTGTGTGAGACAAGAAGCGCTGATGGATGCACAATTGTGATCACCCAGCAACACGAGGTTTTGCTTGAGGAAAGCCACGATTGTCAATTTGACAAGGAAAAGGCGGTCATTATCCAACCATAGACCTACAGTTCTTACATGTTTTCTTCAGACTCAATTTGACTCCTGGACCTGATTCATGTCCATTTAGAGGAATTACAGCACAGCGATGTTAGCGTTCGAATAATTCATCCGAAAAACATGCCGAAAACTTGGAAAGCCTCGTTGAAAATGGGAATTTGGATGCCCTTCAAGTTGTCGTCCGTATGTTTTTGTCTCCTTTTCTGTCCTTTAATGGAAACGATTGAGGTTCACCACCGTTCCGGGAGGAACATAGAGCCCATCAGGATAAACTTAACAATTGGTTACCTGACGGGCTCCTCGAGGAAGCCCGGTGACCAAGAATATTCCAGACCAGGTCAAACGATTAGTGGAGCTCTCACATTAGCACTGAGTGATTTGAAAGCAGGGAATTTTTTTGACAGCATCACTGTCTATGCAAATGGAACAAAGTTCAAACGTGAAGCACATGGCGGAAGGAAATCGACTGAGGTTGACATTGGATTTGTGCTGGAAATTGCTGAGACTTTCGGTAATGAAGTTACTAGTGTGAGACAAGTAGCTAATTTATGGCGGAAGAATGTTTCCGTCATCATTGGTCCTCAGGAGAGTTGTCTTCATGAAGCAATGTTAGCTTCCAGTTTCAACATTCCCATGATCTCATACGTAAGTTTTCACGGCTTCACCTATCACCTGATTATTTTCCTATTCTTCTTTCCAAATTGGATTGGCTTCCCAACTTTATCAGTTGAACAATTGCTTCGCAGGAGGTTCTCTCCTTTTTACTTTCAGAGTTCCATGCTTTATTAGTTCCTTCTATGTATTTAACTCACTGGGATACGAATCGTAGAGTACGACTATTTCTATGTATGTATTGTGAGTATAGTGATGTGCATGAAAATTGCTTTCTTGGCAATAGTAATTGCATTAGTAAACATCCGGAGCACAATATGCGGTGAACTATGCAAGCTAATAAATTCTGTTCAACTTAACTTAACCCAAGTTCAGTTCCATGATTTATATAACAGTATATAGCATCATTAATAATATCGTTACAATAATAATTAGCAGAAATGCACACAGGATGTGCTTATTAACTCAAAAGGTACTGTTGGTATGGTGTTAATAATACCTGTTGCTCACTTGTCACCATATGGACGCAACAGTATTCATAATTAAGAGTGACAAGAAGGTATCAATGCTTTAGTTTCTTTATACACAAGTATGTACTTACAACTAACTATAAATTTTAGATACTGGCTAAGGTACAGCTAGCTAACTAATAGTAAAACTATACCACGTCAGCTTCTACAAATGTCAAAAACAAAATTGACTACGACATTAAAAGTAATAGGACGAAGCAATAGTTAGTAATACGAAACTAAATGTACATGACTTTTGAAAGCGTTTCTATGTACAAGCAAACATTACAACGACTCAAATGTAAAGTAGTAGCTGTTGTGAGTTCAGGACGGTAATAGACCAGTGAGGCTTGATTTGAAAAAATAGGAAGACTATGCCAACAGACACTGGATTACTCTCCTGAGTCTTAAACATGACGCAAATGTGGTTTGGTGAATCTCGTTCATAAATATTACCGTGGGAAAACAACAACATTGAGTTGAGAGCGATTAGAATTGGCAATCGAAGTCTCAGAGAATTGTCAACACGTGCCTGGTTTCATCTAAATAATAAACGGTAGAGGAAGATACTACAAGAAATCCCTATAGTCAACTTTGTGATGATGATGAGTTTAATCTGTACTTGTAGTTGTAGCCAGCCGAAGCAAAAACCCTCAAAAAAGATCACAGGTCTATTATACACGTATGTATAGTGTGTTGATGGGCTTCTTGTGGCGTATGTACCTCTACATGAGATGAGGCTTGCGTACCTCTAATGTAGATGCATACGAGCATAAATCCACAACGGAGGAAGATATCGGCAAAGCGTTGTAAAATATGTCACTGGGAAATTTATAGTTCCTCCCAACGTTTTTAAAGCTTATCCCGACTGCTTTCCAATACTTTCCTAGTTACGCCAGTCCTCTGGTCCTGGCATCTGATTTAAAAATCGGGAGAAAATAAATATAAACATACATAATCTTGTATGGTGATAAGTATTCGTGTGTGTTTGTATGTATCGGTAATCTTAGTCTACATATATAAACTCTGGTTTGATAGCACTTCTGATATAATCATGTCGGTGGACTCTCAAATCGTTGGAGGAATCCGTGCATACAGAATCTTGTTTGGTGAAGTATCAATATTTCGGATCAACTATGATAATGATTTTCTAGAATTTTCCATTTCATTTCCTGCAGGATTCTCCATTCGTCATGATAGCCAATTTAAACCGGGCAAACTTCCATATCACTTCTATGTATCATTGTAGTTTTTCCCTCCAAAGAAGATTCAATTGGCAGCTATTTTTAAAGGCAGCTGATACGACTTTATAAAATTTGTTAGCAACTTAATGGATATCAGTTTATTAAATCAATCATCCTCTACATGTAGGGACTTAACTATGCTCCCCTTAGAATTTACGATATGATTGTACTAAAATTGGATTATAATGGCAGCAGTTGGGCTCTGCTGCCGCCACTTCATGATCACCAATCTGTAATGTGGAAATGTCATTATTAGTTTAACGTTAGAGTTCCGTAGTAATAATTACTATACGCTCGAACCCGTCATCCTCTGTTACCTATGTCGACAACGAACGTACATATGTATAGAAACTATACTTGTGTAGGACAAAACCATGTAATATGTATGCAAAAGCATGTATATATGCAACTATAAAATGACGTTGGGTTGTGGTTGTGAACGAAATGATTTCTTCTCAACATCGACTACATACTATGTGACATTATTATGTATATTGTGCATTGCAAAGTTTGTACATGTGGTAGGTGTGTTTGAAGACGATATTTCTCACTGTCTAAAAAATTGGCTCGAGTTACTTTCACAGGGTGACAATTTGACAAGAGAGTACATATCCTAAAGCACAGTGACAATGTCTTAACGATGTAAATATTTATGAATATGATAGTGTCTGGTAAATTGTCATAAAATGTACACGTGAAAGTCTCATTATAACCCTATATTTATAATAAGATAAATATAAATACTACGGTATATATAATACAAGATTATTGCATTCTGCTCCGCCACCGTCAACAGTTTTTGCACTCAGCGAGTTAGGTGGGTAGAGCTGAAAGCATTTTCGAAGAAAATTGAAGTGGGATTCGACTCACCGAATTTAATATGCGTTGCTTGTATATATACGGCATTGAATATAGATATTTACATGTACCTGATTGATTATCCATAAGACTAATACTAGTTATAGAGACCTGATGCGTACTGTTAGAAGCTCACTAAAAGTATAGTATAATTTATATAGCTTTATTATAAGTGTCGATGAAGAAATATTCCCTGTACATAAAAATATTCACTCCTAAAAAACGGAAATCGCATAATAAAGTTCCTATACATAAACGAAATGAACTTCTCTCCATCATGTCCCCTCCGTCGATTCTTGAGTTTTTTCGTATAGTCACTTTAATTTTTTAAGCAACAGACAACATTTTTTATCTAATAGGAAACGTATAATAACCAACAGAAAACATATTTCAACTAAGAGAAAACATAATCTAAAAACATATTTCAACTAACAAAAAGCATAAGGCCTACGTATGTATGCTTATATATGGGAACTAGTGGGGCGAAAGGAATTCACTGATTAACTTCCTAGTATCCATTTATTTCTACTATTTTCTTCTTCAATTTAATGCTGTCTACATACTAAATAGTCGTATGAACGAAACTACGAAACACACCCGGGTGGTATGCAGTCAAGCCGTGAAGAAAAACATTTTGACGCTTGTAAGTATGAGATAAGCGGAATGAAATCAGCTGTTGAGAACGTTGCACTTGTTCAGGAGGAGTGAGAACATTATCCATATGTTTCTTATACACATATATTCTAAAGTAAAGCCATAGACAGTTGAAAACAAATCAAATCTCTAATTTCGTCTATAGATATTTTGGACCCATGTTGGTGTTGATTTCTTTCTCCTTGGCTCACCCGAATTAAATATGAGTTGAGTGAGGTGAAATCTCGGGAGAAGAAGAACATATCACGAAGTGGGTGAATAAATGAATGACTTGAGAACGCAATGAATGGTTGAGCGAAAGGTGGGCAAGTGCAAGATACGAGTATCATGAAAATAAAAATAGCCTCACTACCTCTGTGTATGTCTCTCTCTCTCTCTTCATAAATAGAGATATTACACACTTGTAAACCCACTTTGAACATCCCTTTCATATACGCGTAAGCCATCAAATAGGAACATTTCGACGGCTCGATCCGTCACATGCAATTTATTCCTCCAAGACAAGAGACGACAAGGATACGAGATCAAGAATAACCGCAGTAATTAACCTGTCTCTGCTACCATTAATTCCCAGGGCATAACAGTCTTCCACCTATGCGAAACACTGGGATTCGAGGTTTCCAGCAGCTTTAACAGCTCGTTTTAACTCCCATGGCTTTTTCTAGCTGTTATAAATGTATCTTCGAATAAGTAAAACTTATGCTACCTTGCTACTTCGCAGGAAGTGAGTATAGAACCAGTTCGTATTACCGGATCCGTAATAGCAATATTCTTTTTTACAGCGTCACCGTTACCGGAGCCCTCATTTTGAGTTTTTGAGAGGTGAATTTTTCATCTCTACACTTTCAGTTTCTTGTTACATATACACTTACCTAAATACACACAAAAAATAAAATTAGTAGCCACAATGAAACTGTATCCATCCACTTCAGCTCCATGTGCCCATACTATTTCATGTATGACACTGACAAATTTCTGTGTACTTTTATACCTTTTACTTTGTAGTAACGATCCCGTCATGGCAGATTTTATGGATAAAATATGACGACGTGGCCTTTGGCCTCTGTGCATATAAACACATCATTATTTCTACCCGATGCAATGCCAAGATTAATGATTCTATTTTCTTAATGATTATTACAAGTTCATGTCATTATGACGGTTGTTAAAATTCTTTGCATACCAGTTGTTACCTTGATAAACTCTTTCATGAAGTCTCGCAAATTCATCATCATACACTAAACTCTATCTTGTTCGGTCTTCTGCGGCACTTGTTGTCAAAGATAAAAAGTAATGTTAACATGAAGAACTTACTAATTTAATAAGATTTTAATGATAAGAATGACAAGTAACTACCATTAAATATGTTATAATATATAGTTATGTTATAATTAACTATATGATTTTACGAAAATGATTTGGGTGTGCATTGATACGTGGCACAATATTGAACAACGTTCTGCTCTTATTCTTCATCTCTCTAGTATATTTATTAATTATAGAGAACTTCCAAGCTCAAAATCGTACCAACAGCTTTGGTAAAATGGCAACAACAAGCTTTTCGAGCCCTCTAATTTGATCAGTTGAACACGAATAATTACGAAACTTATGCTGAATTCCGACTGCCTGTGTCAGTAACAATTCACCAGCTTTGAAGAGTTTAATATAAATCAGCATAATATTTCAAGCACATTTCTTCGGAACATCCGTTCTTTTCCAGAGATCAATACTGACTCAGAGATATACACACGAGCATTTTTTATTCAAGTTGTCTGTAAACACTGAAGTGAACTGATGTGACATAATATGTATCAGTCATGACTCCGTGCGGAGCACGTGGAAGCTGTGAAACTTGTGAGATACATTTTTCTACTATTAGATTCTACTTTTCTATTGATATACTTACTTGAGCTAGCTTCGTATTATTGCTTACTCCATGGAAAACTTGTCAGCTATATTATAGTTAGTAAAGGAAGTTTACTACTTGCGTGAGAGTAAAAGTTTCGAAGAAATGCTCACAGATGAGAATCATTTTATAGTGTGACACTCAGGACCATTTTACAAAACACATTTGGGAAGATTTCTAACCTATTGTATTCGATCGTTATAGTGATAACTGTCGTATAAATTCTCATCTAACTTCCGCCATGGAGGACAATCTGATGAAGATACAATGGTGGTGTAGTGATATAGTCTCTATGAGATATGAATTCGTAATAAAATATTAGTGGCTATTTACATGATTGTGTTGGACATTAATGGTAATTGTCTAACATACTTCGTACAGGATCCAGAACAAAGATTTTAATTGTGTGGGATTATTATTTTTTATCATTATTCTTGTGTCGTGTATCATTGTCTGCATGACGGTTTGTTTCACTTCCTAGCTTATATTTAGATACTCGTGTGGTAAGGAAAACTCTGTTGAACTATATTGTCGTACTACAGCAGGAAGATACAGTTAGAGATAGAGATCTTCCTGCTCACAACTTTACAATTATTATGTAGTATTACACCATTATGTATTATTACGTAATTATGTGTGTACAATGTTCACTGAAAAGAAAGCGAGAGTTTTGGGACAGTTGAAAACAAGCCATAAACGAGTATTCTGGTGGAGAAATAATTAATAAGTCAGACTAAAGTGTTGGGGCATGAGAGACTAATGAAAAATCTGATTTGCAGTTTTGTACGGATGAAGAAACATCAGACAAGAAACGATTCCCAACGTTTTCTCGGACAAGACCACCAGATGCAGCAATATCCAGAGCCGTGGCTTCACTTCTACTCAAGTATGACTGGACAAGTTCGTTGACATTAATCTACTTGGATTCCACCGATGATCAACGGTTTCGACGAGTTGCAAAGAGTTTGTCAATTCTGCTGCAGAAACAAAATGTGACGACAAGGAAGGAGATCCCCTACCGTGGACCCTACTATCATGGAAGAGTAGACAATCCATTTGATTCTATCGTTGCTCAAACAAAGGATAAAACCAGAAGTGAGTACACATATTTTTCTTGGTATACACGAAAATCACTTTTAATATCACTTTTCCTTTTTTATATGTATCTAAATCTGCAATGTTTGGAAGCTTCCAAGCAACTAATAATCTGTGGGAGATAAGATTGTTTACAACATGACTTTAACACTATACATTTTATGTTTGTGCAATTTCTTCATGCCTTACCTACATATGTACATAGATATTATGTAAGTCTAAAAGATAAAGCTAAAGCTATTGCTCCTTCATATAATTCTCGGGATACAAGTACTGTACTTAAGGCCAACGGGGCTATCAAAGTTTGCAATTTTCTATTTTGGTCCTTGTTGATTTTAAGGATAAAAATCTTTGCAAAGACGATGGCCAAACAACTTTTATCTCCACTCGTCGGTTGTACGTAGTTGTTGTATATAGTTATGATTGTGGGGCTAAGTAATCTATTTTCCTGGATGAGTGCTCTTGTAGTTACTTCGGTTTAAAACTTCGTAATATTCTTGAAGGTCTGGTAAAATATCTCCTTATGTAACTCAAGACTCGAGATTGAGAATTGAAATGTTGTAAAAAAGATGAAGTGGGAATTGGATTGGATTTAAGAATATAAACACATGTAATGTCCATTTGAAATATTTTTATGCGGATGAATAGCTTGTCAATATAATATGGAACTTGAATATGATAAGATGGCTGATAACATCATTTCACCAAATAAATATGTATCTATGTGAAATTGCATGGGTATACTGGGTTATATGTATACTTGAAATACTAGTTCCAGCTACATACATACTTTCGTGATCCACACAATTTTGCTTTCACTTATGTTATTAATTTGAACAAAGCCGGAACCCCAAAGCAGCTTATTAAATTTATATAGTACCACAAAAACAAGCTTTTCCTAAGTACCACGTGTACACTTAAAATGAGGATTAATTACAGACACAAATGAATAGCAAGCATGTATGTACAACAATAATAATAATCAAATTTTCGTACAAAGCTTTCAAATTTATGCACATGCAAATACAACATTCTGTACAACAAAACAATAAACAATATGTTATAGGTGTTATAGATGTACTACTATAGGCTGATATATGTATGTATAGTGAATCTATATTTGAAAGATTAGCTTGTTTTTTAGCTGTGGATTATGGATTAGCGTACCAAGAATTTCACATTTACGTATGAAAGGATACTTCCTAGCATATATTCCATATCATATACATAGTACAGATATATCTACTTTGTAGTAATTACTAGATTTTAAATTCGGGGAAGAAGAAAATTAAAGGAATGAGCTCATGCATACATAATGCACTACAGAGTTGGAATCAGATGAGTTTTGAGGGTAGAAATGAAAAAAATTACCATGAGAAAATTTCCTACAAGATTATCATAGTTGGTAAGATAATTGTTCCATAAAGAATCGTACCTGGAAGGGATAGTTGATTTCCCTTTCTCAACTGAATCTTCTCCATATCTTACATACCTCCTTTCTCTGGACGAAATTGAAAAACTCTGGGAACAAAAGGTTCGAAATGAAATTAAATAAAAGAGTTTGCTATATAAGAAGTGAGTAGGGGATGCTATGTCAAAGGCGAGGGCAGATATGTGGAGACGACAGGAGCAGGTTTCCTAGAAAACTTCATTTGATCTCATATGTTCTATGTATCTTCTGTATATATTCGTACTTCATTTGGTTTGTTGCACATGTATGAAATATGAACTGTCCCTGATATGATGAATATTGTTTTGCAGTTTATTTGGTGATAAGCGAATATTCTGAACATTTGGGCTTCGTCTTGGCACTTGAAAAGCACAAGCTTCTGGATAAAGGTGGGTAGAATTGACTATTAACTTCCCTTTCGTTTACTTTGAAAACTAATAATAAAATGTTTTATGAGCACCCCATAAAATGTTTTAGCTTCTCTACATGTCCCGTAAGTAACTGTAGTTAGATGGAGTACAGTTACTCGTCTAGGCGATAGTAAAGGAGTGTAAATGCCGTTTCAAACGACTTTGATGTTATGTTGTAGGTGAATATTTGGTTATCGGTGTCTCCATCGACGACTTCGAAGAGGATGAATGGAATCCACAGCGATATTTTAAATGTTTACTATGCGATGTGGCGGTTGATCCTAAGATATTCCGCTCATTTATTGGCATCGTGGCTTCGCCTCCTCGAAATTTCACAGAATTTTCACACCGTGTGAATGATTTTATGGAGGTAGAACCTTTCAAGTTTCCCAATCATCTGAAGTCTATAGGTGGCTATAAAAAGATCCGGATTGAGGCAGCCTATCTGTACGATGCTGTCATTTTGTATGCTCAAGCTCTGCGAGCTACAATTCAAGAGTACTTGAGCCAGCAGAGTTCAATGATTTCTGGAAGCAAAACAGAAAATAACAATGACTTGTCTCCAGTGACACAATTCGATGGCAGTCACAGCAGTAGCTACTCGGACGGTCACAGCCCTCACGGTCAGTGGCACTCGAGACTCAACCGAAGTCGAAATCATAATCGCAGCCACGGGAGTCATGGAAAGAAGGATCTGCTCGTCCGGCTGTTGGATGGTTCAGAAATATCACAGAGATTACGAAACATTAGTTACCGGAGTGCCACTGGTCATGAGTCGGAAATGGATGAACGAGGAGACGCTAAGGGGAACTTTACTCTGGTCGCTCTGAAGAAACGTGATGGAATATATGGTGTGTATCCAGTTGGCTTCTTTCGACAGTCTCATGACTTGCCCGTGAGTACATTTTTCATTTTCTGTCTCCCTATTTTCTTATTCAATTACAATAGAGTCATTTTTCTCCCTTACATATTTAATAGTTTATAATAATATATGCCAGTATATATATAATACATATATAATGGTTTCTCCCTCTTATATATTTTTTCCTCCCTTACATATTTTTACCCCTTATATTTTTTCACTCTTACCTATATATTTTTTTCATATGTATTTCATTCTCATCTCTCTTTTGTGTGGTAAAAAAGGGAAGAGTTGAGAGTACGGTAATACCAGATTTTCTCTAAGACTCTCACTTTCTTTTTTGTCTGGTTCTCATTGCTCTTTCGGGTGATGATTGCAGGAGTTACAGCTGACGGAGGAAATAGAATGGGTTGCAGGCTCACCACCTGTTTCCGAACCAACATGTGGATTTACTGGGGAAAAGTGCAAACGTAATCTCGTCTACTTCTTATTCTATTCTTATTGCATGCAGTCTTCTCTGCCTTTTATGCTGTCATTAGCGGTCTACTAAAGGTTTAATCTCCCGGCTTATATAAACCCCCATTTTTTATTTTCCTTTCCCATCAACATCAGTGACTTTACAAGTTTTGTAAATTTTAATTTCCACACTTCTTTCCCACTCTAAAAATTAAAGTTTGAAATTATTTTACAAATTCTCAATAACAATAGCGTGTATCCCTTTAACACTACAACAGGATTATGTTCTTTCCTATTTTGGACTAAATTCTTCCAACCCCGCATCCCACAAGAGACAAGACGTTTTGCAAATACTAAGCATATATCTCTCTTAGCATCCTTTGATGCAAATTAAATAGAACAGTAATCCTACTGCCACAGTGTATACATGCCCCACGCCTACATTTACCCATGATGAGAACACAAAATAGGATCTAATCTTTCGGATAGTCATACAGAATGACTCTCGGTCCTGTTCCCCCGCTCATACAACTTTCTATTTTGATGACTTTCCAACAGCGCTCCGAAGTACAGGCGTTACAGCGAAGTTCGAATAATATAACAATAGCGTGGCCTGAAACTTCATTAGGAATATTTTTCTTATCTTTTGTACATCCAATACTGAAACCGTACATGCTTAATTTATGCGCAAGCATATCTTCGAGTCCATTCCATCATGTTTAGAAAATGAAAATTTTAGCATTGCATTACCACGCTTGGAGAAGGAAATTATGACTATTGCAACCTCATTATGGTCAGAATCAGCCTCATTTATCACTAGAAACAGCAGTGCAGTTGCTAGAATCTTACACATTATTACAAATTGCATGCAAATGATCTTTCCTTTTTGGTCATGTCGTTATACCATTATTATGGAATAGATAGCAGCAGTATTCTCCGAATTAATTGATTTTTGAATTTTACATTTAGATGCCGATTCATTTCTTTTACAGTATTCTGTTTAACCCATTTTACCGTAAAACTCGCCTTATAATTATAAAAGAATGGCAATATTTTTTTAAATTAATCAGCTGAAAATCTTGACAAGTAAACTGTATCTTGATAAGTTAAAATTAAATAAATAATGAAATTAATATTGTGCCAAACAAAATCATTAAGGGATTCAGCCGCACTATGTCTTGGGTTGGTAATGATTAGTGATGTAAATAATTTATTGTTTTCCAGGAAGGGATTAACAAATACGTTCTGTACTACAACGCATTGTTAATTAATATTGCTAATTAGTTTTATTAATGACTGCACGACACTACATGTAAAAGTATTGGTCCAGGATATGACTCTTAAAGGAAAGAATGGATAGCAACTGTCCAGACCAAGCGTCAAACAGGCGGAGTTGGTCATGAGTTCATGTTCGCATGTTTCTGAGGTGCTGATCCAAAGATGGAGAATAACGTGTGGAGTTTGTAAGCCTGATAGACTGCAGATCTCGAGAATAATCAAGTTTTAAGGAGCTGAAGAGACTGATCAACTGAATTTAGACTCTGAAAAACTAGATAATCGGATTAAAGAAAATACTGAAAAAAAGTTGATCAGAAGGAGCAGAAACAATCATTAAATTGTTTGGAGGACTTTAGTTGAAGTTGAGAATAAAGATACTGATGGTAGAGAGAGAAAGGAAAGGATGTTGTGGATGAAGTTATTTGTACTCATCACTATAATTTCGTTTAGTACTCTGTCGTACATGCAATATCAATTGAACATTTCTCTGTAAGTGAAGAGGAGAGGGAAAAATCCATCTATTTCTTGTACTTAATTACCACGAGCGCGGAGAAGAGAGTCTCCAGGGAGTTCTATTGTCAAGGGTTATTCCTTGAACTCAAGGTGGAGAGCATAGAGATTACTACATCATATACAGGATCCGTTCATGTGGATAGAGCGTGTTTATATCCTGTGAAACTGTACACAAGTGAATCAAAGAAAGTATCTGTATAGAAGGGCAAAAGTTGGTTGAAAATAATATTTCTTTACTAAAAATTGTAATTATATAAAAAAAGAAACTTGATTGCTGGATACTATACTCGGAAATATTTTTCAACTCTTCCAAAAGATGACAAAGTTTTTTTATATTTCTGTGGAATTAAAATATATCTGTTATAATATAAGGAAAAGTTAGCAGTTCGGAATGAAAGGACCTAACTGATCTCAAGTGTGTTTATTTATGCATTTCAGGACTGGAAATACTAATTGAGTTTGTTTAGAGAAAGTTAAATTACGATTGTGTATGTAGTCGCATGCCCTATGCTGGATTTATTTATTTAATGGCTTATGTATAGTTGTGTATCTGTACACAAGCCAAAATGTTCTCAACGCTCTTCCATAGTCATAACCAGTAATTGTTGGAGATTTGAAATTTTAATTGCGCTAACTCTTCAAATGGCTCTACAGGGGAGTTGGAGACACTAATAGGGATGTATGGGATGGTGCATTTCTCGAACAGAAACCTTCCTCCCAAAGTTGCGTTCGTATCTCCTCCATAATTATCCTCTCCTATGCACGCTCCTTCTGCCGTAATGCAGATAAATAAGTAATTTTAAAAGGCATTTACTGCAAAATTACGTATTTATCGGCGAGGAGGCAAGTTTGGTTGGGGGGAGCGAATACCCTAGACAGGCATTCCAGTTAAGGAAAAGGAGGAAGCGCGATAGGGAGAGAGGGCATATAAAAATAATAAAATGATTGTGTGCGTTACAGAGGATCATAATGCTATCATTGTATCATCCATTCTGATTGTGCTCGCCATGCTGGGCATCTCTGGAGGCTACCTTATTTACCGCCATTTGCGTCTCTCCCGTGATATGGACACACTCCTGTGGCGTATCGATAAGAAGGATATTCATTGGGAGAACGGTCAGTTCTTCCCTATAAACCGCGGTAGTCAAGCGTCGTTGGCCAAATTCTCCACCGTCTTCGCTCCACTTGTCACCTACAGGGAAAGGATCTTCGCTGCCAAAGCTATGGATACGGATGTTTTGGATTCTAACATGAAGCTCCAACTCAAGCTGGTAGACCGATTTCTCGACTTTGTAAACTTTCACAATACTGTAATCAATGCTTGGGCTTCTTATTGCTACATAGACAAAATGATATACCATACATATACGCTTATACATTATATGTGGTTCATATGTATTTCAAGCAGTTCATATGTAAAATACAGGATTTATGTTATATCATGTAATTATTGTATGTATTAAATACTAGGTATTAAACGCCTTTTTATATGTATTTTAAGCCATTTATAATTCTGTATTGTCTAAAAGTATACTCAAGTATACTTATACATACTCCCTTGATGTTGTTCGACATATAGATTGACGCTTTGGCTGTGTGATGTATGAGCTCTTTGTGTGCAAACGTCCGTGCAGCATCAAAGCTTACGCTGTGTCGAAAGCTGTTTTAAAACAGGCTCGTGGTGTTAAATTCTTGCTGTAACAATAGCATCCGAAAGCTTGTATTTCATTTGGGAGCACGTAGGTACATACAATATGATATCATTAGCAATTGAAAAGCATGTAGTAGTGATTGGTATTAAAGCAGCAGATGCATTTCACTCAGTCAGCTCTTTTTCCATGGGACAGGAGGTAGCAGGAAGACACAAGGCAACTGTTGCTTTCTCTGCTTGAATTTTCTCCTTTTGATAATGAAATCATGACAAGTATGAAAAAAGAGAGGCGTTTGCGCGCCCATAAGTAAGTGTGAACGACAGCAGGGGAGAAAAGAAGTAAGAGGAAGGAGAATAGACGGAAAATATCAATTTTTCCCTTGCTGGCGAGATGCTACAGCCTTATGCTTGTTGTTTGGTGAACGTCTTGAGGCTACTCACATATTTAGTGTGGTTGGGTGGTGGGAAAGCCAATAAAGCTGAAAGCAATAGTACCTCCTGATAGAGTCTACTCACATTTCCCCACTACTTAATTCTTCCCACCATGTTGTATGTAGTATGTGTTTGCATGAGTGGCAGTCGGAAAATCACCGAGGAATAATAGGAATATATGGCATTCCATCATTGCCCTAGACTCACATGAAAGATAATTCCGTGCTCTTAATCTTCATAACATGTCTCTTTTGCTTTAAAAACCCGAAGCAATCACTACTATTCACTCCTTTTCTTCCAAAGACAGTCCTCCGGATAAATGTTCACAGGTCCCACATCGCGTAGGAAAGATGAGACATCAGAAATACATAAGTTCTCAAATAATTACATTCCTGGCGTCATTCTTTCGTTTACCTTTAAATTTTACGATTGTGCCTATTATATGGTAAATTCCTCTGTATGTAGAAGTTCCAACACGTAGTTTTAAAGGAGATAGCCTGCAGATACGAGCGCTCGCTCTAAATAATCACGCCAAAAGAAATAGCATCCTCAGCATGATGGGAAATACCATAGCATGCGTAGAGCATGATAAGTAAGTTATAAAAGCATATCACATTTCCGTGAGACCATGTTTGTATAAGTAATTCATATTTAAAAGCTGCAATCATGTATGTAGGCATACATATGTCGTTTTATTCACCAAAAGAAAGGCTGACAGAGTTTACCTCGTATTTGAGCAAAGTTTAGAAACATTCGGTTTTTATGGTACCAATGTGGTTTACCTAGGAATGTTGGTAATGCATAAACTTGTTCCATATAGCTTTCTTTTACCGACCATCGTCAACACAATAACCGTTGTTGTTTTGCAAGTTACAAGGCATCATGAATGGAATCTAGTACTTGGAAAGCTCTTTTGTAAAAGAAGTTTGTTTGTATGTATATTGAGAAAAAAACAAGGGCGCTTCGCGCACTTGCTTTCAGGACGCGGCCGCCTAATCAAGTTAACACGACAGTACAGTAGTATATATATACAGTATAAATGTGAATATGACGCGCTTTAATACTGCGGTATGTTCAAAATTTGTAGGAAAAAATGTAAAAAATTCCCCTTTGAGCCAGTTACTCAAAAGCTACGGGTTAAATAAAAATACGGTCATAAAAGTAATTTGATGGTGTTTCAGAATTACCCCCCACCAAAAGGTCTGCGAGTTATAGTTTTTTTGGAAAAAAATAAAATGGGAACAAAATTTTAAATTTTCCCTCCGAAACCAGGTCAAAATTTTGAAAATGATAAATTTGATACAAAATCTGTTCTTAGGATTTTGGAAGGTTTTTATTGACGTATTGAGGGATTCCTCTACGTCCGGAATTACGGATTTTAGAAAAACACGTGTTTTATAGGAGATTAGTAGAAAAAAATAGTTGTGAAAGTCGTTTATTGTGTCGGCATTTTAAAGTCAGCGCAAACATGCTGTTGTAATTTATTAAATTAACTGCAATTACACAGTCAAAGATGTTCGAATGGCCTCAGTAATGTAATGTTGAAGCATGGATACTCTATATTATATGTTAAAGCTTACTTATACTAGGTAAGTTGTATGTTGGAGCTTATTGAGATACTGGGTTGAAACGGAAAAAGATACTAGAATAAACTTGTATCTGTAGTGATACAGTGTTGTAGCTTACAGCGATGCTATGCTGAAGCTTAAAAAGATACTTACGATTAGTATGTTGAAGCTTTAGTGCTTTGATTTGTACTTTTGAACTACGATTAAAAACAAATGATGTGTGCATTGAGCAAGCTTACCAGGTTAAGTGGAGTTTAGTTGGAAAAGACACTCTAATACTAAGAACATCTTCAGTTGACTGAGAAATGAAAGGTAAACAAAGTCCAGGGGTTAATACATAAGTTGAAGTGATCTGAAGTCGCAATGT
This sequence comes from Lipothrix lubbocki, assembly GCA_034696945.1. Taxonomy (NCBI): domain Eukaryota; kingdom Metazoa; phylum Arthropoda; class Collembola; order Symphypleona; family Sminthuridae; genus Lipothrix; species Lipothrix lubbocki. The sequence goes on from JAQGAK010001157.1 coordinate 19,777, forward strand.
AAGTTGCTTTAATGTGTGCCTCCATGTCCAGCAGTGGAATTTGAACAAGTTTTGGACATGTTGGGGTTGTTTTAAGATCAACTAAATAATGAATTTCTACAGTGAAGGAATGTTGTCTTTGAATTTTACAGTTACGAGAAATCAGACACGAGAATCTGAATGCTTTTATTGGAGCATGTTTGTACGACGAAGGAATTCTACTCATCCAGGAGTACTGCTCAAGGGGCTCGATCAAAGACATTCTTGACAATGGGGATCTCAAATTGGATGACATGTTCGTGTCCAGTCTGGTGGGAGATCTTCTCAGGGTAACCTCTTCCTTTACAACTTTCGCTCTATCCTAATGAGTTGCTTGAATGCCGACAGGGTTCCCATTCTCCACACTGAATTACATCTACATAATATATAAAGAGAGCTTGTAGGAGTAGAAATAGCAACTCACTATTTGATAGAATACATATGCACATATATACAAACCACAGAGCTTCCAAAAAACCTCAATGGTTCTGGATTTTACCACCTCCACCAAGCCCTTGTTCATTTCTAAAAGAAAGTTTTTACTCTGATTCCTGCTTTAATTATAAGTTAAATCCAGGAACTTATGGGAATGTCAAAAAACTATTTTTGGAACTCACGGCACATTTACTTGGGAAATGTGAATCCGTCGTTTTTCTCAAAGTCGTCCAAACCCCCAAAAGCTTTCTTTTTGGTCAGAAGATCAATACGTTATATCGATTGCAAAGGGAATTTCAATTGGGAATTTAATATTGACCACACATACAGTAAATGCTATTTGTTCTGTCCTTAAACTCTTAAGCTATATCTTTATCCGTCCCTCATAAACATATAAGTGTATTGGCTCTTTGGCTCAAGTTCCACACTTTCCCTCTCGCACACAATCCAGCTGACTTCAGTTCCTTGGACTTGCTATCTCCTCTCCATAACCTTAAATATTATCATTGCATTGTGAAGAGTTATTTACTCTGGAAATGCTTCTAGTCTAACAATAATACAGCTTTTGAGGTATGTCACCATGGAAGGAAGAATAAGTAATAAATCAATTACTGACGAAAATTAGTTACCTATGAAGGTATGTTACGCAGCAATCATGCTTTTAATAAAATTACCACCACATCCAGCAATTTATGGTAAAAATAAACATATGAGAACCTACAGCAAATTGAGCTAAAAAGAAATACGTTTACTTTCTGTTTTTAGAACGCATTCCGCCATTACACTAACAGCAGCAAATTACGCTAATAATAAATAGAATGTACGCCGCAATTTAAACAAATAATAATAACAACGTACTACAGCTAGGCTAGGCCACAATCCGTACAGAGGCCAACTTTTGTACGTGAAATTCTCATCCTGTTGACTCTGAAGCATTCATCCTTAGTGTATCAATGTTGTTATTAAATTGGTGGGGATATGAAAATGGACATAATGGATAAGGCTCGGGGCATAACGTGGTTCCATTATGATTAGATGACGCAGCATGGGGATAGGAATAAGATTCAGAGCGATGAGCTTGACTTTGCGTATATGAGTAGAAAGTTAATGTGCAGGGACAAAAGTAGGAAAGTTGTGTGTGTGTGTGTGAGTCGAAGCTTGGTTGGGTTTGGTTGGTCTCTGGTAAAAGGAAGTAGAGAGAGAGTTTACGGCTTTCCGTCCTTAATCTCTTGCTTTGCATTTTCTTATGAGCTGGCACAGCTTCTTCCTTCACGCACAACAACCAATACATATAAAGTCAAGTGAACAAGAGGAGAAGAGGATACGTGCCGGTAAACTTCCATCCAACTTTGATTTTATTTGTTTAACTTTTCTTCCCCGAAATATGTCTACGGCTCCAGACCCTTCTGCTCATATTGTTTGTTGTATATGAAACACTTACCGCTGTGGTGACCTATTATCTTCCCCTTTCTCATCGCGTCTTATTTCTAAAAAGAGTATAAAATACTAAATGGACAGCTCTGTGTGTATACAAAATAGAGGGTTATTAAAAGTTCTCTCTACTTTAGTTTATGTATAGACCTTTACTTTTGACGTTTTGACTATCTCCTGATGTATCGTTACATGATACTCCCGTCTTTTCAAGTAGTTTTCTGTGAATGGGAGAGGATCCGTTGGTTTTGAAACTGGCAGCGTCAACTTCAAATGAAGCTCAAAAGTAACTACACAGTATTTATATTCGTGAGAATGAAACCAGAAGAAGCAAGAGGCACTAAATAAAGCAAACAATAAAAAAATTCAAACTTCCTCGCTGCAATTATTTCTCTCGGAAATACGAGATTCCTTGAAATAAATCCCTGGCTGATCGCCCAGACGCCCGACCTCTACTATACTGCATGTTATTACCTACATTTCATTCCGAGGGAAATCTGACACTGTGATCCAATAGCTTGAATAGCCTGTATTGTTATAGCAGATATTTAATGTAGTACATTAAATATATACTGTGTACACAAACCCGTTGAGCTGACTGCAACCGTCGTGGAATAATAATGTGTATGGGTCATATGTACGTGTTTTCTGTACTATTAAAGCTATACTGTACCTATATGTACCATATATGTATAGTAATTTATCCCATGTAAAACTTTTTATATTATGAAAATTTTTAAATAACTAATTTATATGGGGAGAAGAGAGCGCTCATTACAGTGAAATAAAAAAAACGGTAACTGTGGAAAGATAAACGGCGTCATTAGGCTCGCTTAGCTTGCAATTCCCATCGTAGTTTATACATGTTTAAAAAATCTGAAATTGGATAAATTGATTTCCAAACGGGTGCATGCCCTGGATTTTACTGACGCAAAACGCAATTATATTACGACAAGGAACCATTATGTGTTCAGTTCTGTAGGCCGATTGCATAAGGTTGCTTATTGGGACAAATCTAAAAGTGGAGTAAGCAAATGGTTAGGAAGAAGGTCCGACCCACGTAATTGCATGTGGTTTTAAATGTAACTCGGACAGTGAACAAACCATGAACTTGGAACTACTAATTTCGCTTTTAATCTGGCCTCCAGGGATTGTCTTATTTACATGATTCGTCCCAATTCAAATACCACGGAAACTTAAAACCAAGCAATTGTCTTGTGGATTCCCGCTGGGTCGTCCGCCTATCCGATTTCGGACTTACGTATGCAAGAAGAGGTCACTATATTTCCCATCACACAGAAATCGTTCCAACTCCGGGATGTACGACAAGTGGGAAATTAGGGAACAATGTGGCTACGACACGGATCTCATTCACCAACACCAGCACTACAACCTCCATTAGTCGAACAGGAAGTGGGAACTATAACTCATCCGTCAGATCTACCCCAAGAACAGTTCGTGTCGTCACTAGCCCGTACTTACCTCCGGAGTTCTCTGACATTTTCAAGGTGACAATTAAATTATTTTTTAAAGATTTATTTACTGTGGTTAATTAATTTCTGCCCTTTTGTTTTATCTTGTAATAAAACTTGTTCTATGTATCTACGATCTTAGCAAATGTTCACTGTTTATTTTTTTTGATTAATTAATAATAAATTATTTAATTATTATTATTTTTAAATTAACTTTATGTATTGTTATTTAATGATAATATTTATTAAATTATTAATTTTTTAATATTTTTGTAAAGAAAATAATTTCTATTTTAAGAAAAATTTTCAACAGAATACTCAGAACCGAAGCGTGGTTATCGACAATCACAGAAAGGGTGACATGTACTCCCTCGGAGTGATTCTATTCGAGCTGCTGAAAAGGGAGTCATTGGCCACATCGTTGGGAATCAAAGATGAACGTGAGATTCGAGCGGAAATATGCCAAGAAGGGAATTCCTTTTGGACTCAAAGTTTAGTCATTCTCCAGTCGGAAGTCCTGCTCCAACCAGTCCCCGCCAATACGAATTGTACAGCCGGACCTCCAGTACCAATTCCTGCAGTAGTAGTTGATTGTCTCAAAGACTGTCTCAGCTTTGACCCTGATCAACGACCTGATATCAAATCCGTCCGGCTTCGACTCCGACCACTCCACAAGGGCATGTACGTTCTTTATAACTTCTTCTTTTAGAATTATTGCATACTTACTATTATTATACTTCCTATTCTAGCCTCTTACTTTATCCCTAGCATTTGAGCAATTTCTCTATCTTTTTATCTCACTCCCACGCATCAGACCTACTTCCTCAATACTTGTAATTCCTCCAAGAGATTTAACAATTGCTTGTGTAAGTACTCGTAAACGAGGGAGAACATGTTGGGCAAGTGGGATCTTCTCCAAAAATCTTGCATATTTTGCAAGATCTTGTATTTAGATATCTATAGATATTCTTTTTCCCCAACTCTTCCATCACATCTTTTTCTTGTAAATTTCACAGTTCCAGTATCATTCTAGCATTACTTTTTGGTACTTCGAGCAATTCGTACGCAAGATACACGTTAATGCAGTTCACACATCTTCACTCGATAATGTTTTAGAGCTGTTGTTGCGTAACTTCAAGTGATTACGACCATCAAGTTTTACGATCCTTTTTCTCGGACTTTATCAAAAATACTTAAAATCTAGATGCTTGCACACTTGATCATCTCCGTCTTTTTCCCTGAAAATAACTCTACTGTGCCTAATTTTAAGCATGCTTCACTTAAAATCCAGTCGTTGGGAAAGATTGTAGTGTAATAGTGTTGTAGCTCCTTATGCGTCACCAAGGGATTCTGGATCCATGAAGGTGGATTTTATTTCCTGTACAAGATATTCCTGTCGTGTTCATTGAAGCAGTCTTGAGAGCGTTTTTGTGTTCTACATCAGATGGATATTTAAGTTTTAATGCAATGCACGCCGATTGACTCCATCATCGAGGTTAATTTTTCATTTAGCCCTTCTCCCTTGTATCTCTGTTTAACATCTACAGTTAAATGGAGATGCATCCAACACAGCCTGCTTTCAATCATCCGGAATTAATCCTGCTCCTAATTATTCCAACTCTATGGACTTCCCTTGTTCCACTGAAATCTAGACGAATGAAACTCCTGTCGCTTGATCCTGCTATAGAGTTTTAAGGGGGATAGCTATACCTACATATACACACGAAAAATGAATTCGTTTCTTTGTTCTGATTCAATATTCTCTCTTCTGTAGTAGCCTGTCAACCATACGGGCATTTATTAAGATTGACAGATTTTATATCTAGTAGGTGAATCAGGACTTTCCTTGTGTGAAATTCCTCTAATTACGGCTTTTAGTTATGTCGTATGTCTGTCTCTGCTTTCTCTTAATTCGCCTGGTTTTCTTTTATATCGTTCATATTATATTGAACTGTTATTATATTATACTATACACACGTACATTAGGCAACCTACATATTTTCTATTGTTTCCCGGGTTGTTATCTGAAAGCAAAGTATCTTAATCTTACTTACACTTCAGATTTCATTCTGTTCTGCAGACGCCTCTGAAAGCTGTTTGACACTTTCACTTATTGTCCCATGCACATAGTTTCTCACCTTCATTGTTTCAATATCCTTGTACGATCTACTTCGTTGAAGTTCTAAAGTCAGTAGTTTAGCTCTTGAGTTGCTTCTTGATAATTAGACATTTCTGTAAACCATCGCGGTGACGGTAGGATTCTATGTATTTTTGAAGTGATTTTGCATGTTTCCGTTCGACATTCCATGTTAAAGTAAAACTAGAGAGATAATGCATCTTTCTATGCAAACTTATACCCTATTGTGCTCGACAACTTTGCCACGATTTTGTAGAACTGAAGTAGTTACGAGATGCAAAAACGGATTTGAAATCCGGGATGATGCGAAATGCAAAAATCCATTATAATTTTGCTATTTCAACACTGCAAATCTCCTCCTTTTAGATTTTAGATTTCGTTAAGCTTGTATTTGCTCGGAAGAGTGGGCATATGCGTAGGGAGGAATGTGAAAAATGGAATCCTTTGGATTTGAGGAACAACAGGTGAAAAGGATTGAAAGGATGTAAAATTGAGTTTGCATGATGTGGAATAAGTTGGAGGAAAACAAGTTCGAGTGAATTAAGTTGGATACGGACTTGTGTAGGTGCGCCTTTTGCAAAGGAGCTTCCTCTCTCGCATGTGTGTGTTTGTTTGGGAAAATATTCAAGAAGTTGAGATTCCCCCGGGAAGAGCTCTATCTACCTTGACAAGGAAGCCAGTTATGGAGTGTAAAAAGTCTAGGTCATGTGTCACAGTTGTGCGAGGTAAAAAGTAAAATATGCAGATGGAAAGTGTAGTTGAGAAGTTTAGTATAAGTTTTTACAGAAGTTACTCTGGAAGGTATCTTATACTTATAGTAAGTATACTTGGTATACCCATCTATGTATTTAAGTATAGCATGTGTACCTGTATTGCTTCTGTTGTAGCTGTTTACGGAGACGATTTTCCACGATGGAAAGTTGTTTGGTACTAAATTCTAGCCTGGAGTTTATTACGTTCATTTTTTGTACTAAATTGGGCACAGTACAGTTGTTGTCAACCAGAACGTGTATATAATAGTTTACCTATATAAAAATAATGGTTTGTAGTTTGCTGGGCTAGTTACAGTTCAACAATATGTAGATACTTAGTGCTGTTTATAGTGTAGTACAAAATAATTTAAACTATATTGTTGAAAATGTGTGCAGTATCGTTATATCGTTGAAATTATAATAATTAGTTCTGTCGTAGGAATTGTAGTGTGGTTATAAGATAGGGAATACAGTGCAGTTATAAAAAATGATGTAGAAATTGTATCATAACAATTATAATACCTACTTACGAACGAATCATGGAGCGCTTCAAGCTCGTTACTCCGTTGCTCCCAACAATTTAACGAGCAAAACGGAATATGAGAAGAGCGATATATAAGCTCCCCAAGTTTACCGTTCCGTCTTTCCCATGTTGGTTTCTCTAGTCAGATTATTGAACATACAAAGTTTGTTTGTGAATTTAATTATAAATGTATGGGCTCCACGGATAAGTCTAGGGAATCAAGTTTTTTGAAGTTGGGGAGCGTAGAGACATACCCCACTCCATCAGTGTATCAATGTTTATAATGTGTAGTTTTTTATAGCCAAGTTATGGCAAGTTGGAAGCATATTAAGTCTGCTAATGTATTTATTGACTTTAATTTAATATAGTGCTTGCTACTTGGTGTACGGGAGAGCTTATTCGTAGTCCGTGCTAGTATGTACATGGTTGAATCTTGTACATTTGCTTGTTGTTCGAAGTTCCTTTTGGGTACAGTTGCAGTATCTATGGACTGAAATGTACTTAAGCACAGTGCATCGAGTCAATCAATGGTACTAAACTAATCGTAACGGAAGCAAACATAGTCGTACGATGTTCCGTGGAAAGATTGTTGCGGAGGTATGACTATATTGATCACATTGGTCAAATCGGAAATAAAGTAGGTTATTTTATCTGGCAGAATGGGTGGAGAGAATACGAGCGCGATGGGTTATTTCGGGGATACAGAGTATGAATGGACGCAGATGATGGATTAGGATTAGATTATTGTGTACAGCATGGCACACAAAAAAATTTGTGAGCTTTTCGATGGAAACTCACTTCCTCTCTTGTGTCTCTTGTTTGCAGGAGGTCGAACATATTTGATATAATGATTGGACTAATGGAAAAGTACGCAAATAATTTGGAAATCCTTGTGGATGACCGAACAAAGCAACTGAGCGAGGAGAAGAGAAAAACAGGTTTGGAAACATATCTTATCCTACATTTTATTATCTTCTTCCTTATAGTATGTAGCTCTATGTATTTGCTTCCTGTATGGCTAATACATGTAGTATGTAATTTATATTTAATTTTATACTTGATATTATATCTATAAATGTATACTTAGACTATGTGCTATGTATGTAACTAATACGTTTCAATAATATACCTATATTTCTATATCTCTAATGTCTAACAATGTAAAGAGTGAAGAGAGCATACCGAATATTCCATAAATTTCCTGTGATGGAGCATTGCATACATGGAAGATTTCTCCTTATCACTCCCTTCCTGCCGGGTAGCTTCCGTTTTCTTCAGCCCCACATTCCCGCTATTACCATTAGGAAGTAAAATACTGTCACTCTTATCCTTAAGTAGCTATCTAATCAGCCTTTCTCTTATATGACCAACTTCTCCAAATCTAATCTCTTCCATTAGCTTTTTGCCAGCGCATCACCACGGAGGTTGCTATTTTTATTACTGGGGAACCCCCTTTATTTTCCTTTTTATCTACCTCATAACGTGTGCATCTCATTGCTCATTAGTCACCATAGCATTATCCCCGACTTTCACAATGATGAACTAATTTTCCAGTGAAATTCGTTTCTACTAATGTTTCACCGGATGAATAATTCATGGACGGAAATTATTTTCTTGTACATATGTAGATACTTATCTTAACAGAAGCATACTAGTTTGTTGGATCTGTAAATTGTTTTATATCACAATCTATATGTCACAATATGAGAGCTGTATATGAATTGTATTTCGGTTTATTAGAATGAAACATTTAATTTTCTCTTGGTAAAGCTTCCTATAGACTAAAGCATTTCACTTGTCACACGCTTAAATATTTTGCTTCCGGAGGAGTAGTGAAATTAAATATTTTCTCTTACTAAATTGTAAAATATTTTTTATACTAAATGGTGGAATATGTTATATTCTCAATAATGAAATATTTGATGTACCTTGCAAAAGATTTTACAAACTAAATGAAATATTTTGTATCCTACCTATGTGTTAAAATGTGTTGCTTCCCAAGCAGTAAATAGTTTGCACGTATTACTTTTGAACTTATGCAAATTTAAACAGTGCTGTTTGTGCTGCCACATACAGTTGATATTCCAGAGAATAAAAGGGAATTTACTTGGGCTTGCAGAGAGTTTGTTGTACGAATTAATTCCGGCCTCAGTGGCGGAGGAGCTGAAGGAAGGACTTCGTGTACCAGCTCAGAATTATGACTGTGTCTCCATTTACTTCTCTGATATCGTCGGCTTCACATCCATGTCAGCCCGCTCGTCGCCTTTGGAGGTAAAACATTATAATTTTGTAGATGCTTAAAATACGCTCTTCACCTCATTTCCTCCTCTACACACTATTCCTACTTCTCAAAAATTACTTTGTCAGAATTAAGATTCTTTGTTGTCGTCCCTGCTCATTTCCTTCGCTACCTTTATTATTTGCTCATTCCCTTATGTGAATACATTATTATATGCTCTTCACACTTGATGGATTTCTCCACGCGACTTGCAATATTAAATATTTCATGTGTCAAGACTTGTTCAAGACCTTGCCGTTAAGGTTGCATGCATAATTTTTCAGTTTGTCCTCCCTTGCATTTGAACCTTGAGAGTTATTTTAAAGCCACATATAATAACTAGATACTTGGAATCGATGGGAAGAAAAATGTGTTTAAATATTTTGTGCCTCATTGGATTTCTTGAAGGTGGTGGAATTTCTAAATGAATTGTACACTTGCTTTGACTCCGTCATTGAAAACTTTGATGTGTACAAAGTGGAGACGATTGGGGATGCATACATGGTGGTAAGAATTGTTACAACATTAGAATTTTCTCATTATTCAACCTTTTACGTATACCAATGTATTTCCTAGAAATCTCACTTCAGCCCTTTCTTGGTGTTTCAAAACTTTGAGGAAAATTCCTTTTCAAAGAACTTTTGTCCCTCTACAAGTTTTTGCATTTATCATAAGAAAAAAATTAAAAATCGGTCAGAGCTCTCTCAAAGTAAGCGACCTCTTATATGCCGCAGAAAAATTATGATTAGCACGTATCCTGCTGTCATTCCGGGGGAAAATTGTAGAGAAAAAGTTACGATTATTCCTTGATAAAAACTAAAAAGAAACTGTGAATGGTTTTTCCTTGACGCATTTAATTTATATGGACGCAATTCATATGTTCAGTCATGTATGCGTGAGTGATTATATCATGCTCTCGGAGGTGTCTGCAGGATTTTTACACGGAGTGCATATTGCCGATGGAGGATATGGAACGTAAAGTATTGTATGCTATGCAATGCATAAGTATAACATGATATGTATATGCACTCCATACGTGTAACATTGTATGTCTATACAATGCATAAGTACTTATAGCATGGTATATATGTAATAATGTTAGACGAAATGGAACAATGCATCGATTACATAGATTGCATATTGAACATATAAAGATGAATCCCTTGTAGAGACAAGCTGATGGTTTTCTTTTTTTTGGAACCAGGCAAGTGGACTTCCCGTGGTTCGAGAGGGCAACTTTCACGCCCACGAAATGGCTCGGATGGCTCTACAGCTGTTGGAGACTGTGACCAATTTCCGTATCCGACATCGACCTAATGAAACTGTCAAACTGCGAATTGGCGTTCACTCCGGTAAATTTTGATATATGTAATACATTTCCAGCCATAAGGAATAAGAGAATGGACATATCCCTACCATTTCTTTTATTCAAAATTTACACTACAAATTTCACTTGATCTTGGCTGCTTCAGCAGTTTCACATTCACACACACTCTTTCCACCATGATGATCCCCTATATGTTTTAAAGTTTTATACCAAATCTGCATTGTACAAGAGCATTAATGTTTGTATTCACACAAATCGGTTATACTAAAGTTGGTACTATAGTAAAGTTCGTATTTATTGATATACAGATTCCAGATAGCACAAGCTTATAAGAAACTTGGTAGTTTGCAAGAAAGCTGCTATTGTTATGTAAGAAAGTTAGTGTTTTACACAAAAGCCGGTCCAGGATCTCTATAACATTGTAGTAAATCATCGAATTGTACTATATCATTGAACTGTACTTGTAGCTGAAGAGACAAATATGACTATCTCGTTTTATGCAAAAATGCAAATAGTGTGATTGTGCCCGGGGAAGGGATTTTAAGGCGAATTTACAGAATTTACATAGGTATAAATATACATAGATACGTCATATTGGCACATAAGAATAAATACCGTGCATTTGAACAACGTTGTCAGTTTTGTATTCCAATACTTTAGAAATATCTGTTCATTTATGGCCATTCTTTTTTTAGCTTGCAGTGAGATGGTCATATGTGCTTCTCAAGTCCGTATGCTTGAATAATTCCTATCTAATTTCAGTCTGCATGTATCTAATCCATTTTACACAAGGCATATCAGTTCTCGAGATAGCTTATATTATGATCAGAAGACTACACACCGAGGCCTGCTTACAGCTCTTTGGTAACCGGGAGAATTGAGACAGATTTCTCGGAAGGGATGTAGAGATCCCTTGAATAAATCGCGTATGAATGTTTTTTGCGCACTTTCACAAAACTTTCCCTTTTGTATTGACGTATTTGATTGATCTTCTGCTTCTCTCCAAGCCTTCACCTTTGTAATCACATCTCTCTTTCCAACTTTGAATCCAGATTATCTCTGTAGTACTTTCTATTTCTAACTTTCCTCAAGTGCTCATGCATATTGAAGATTATGTTTTGTTCCTGATTCCTGATGCAACGAGCATCTCCTGTATAGTTATGAATATGAAGCTTCGCGGTGGTTACCTTGTGTACTCTCTCATCATGTTACATTTTAAGTTGCCTGCCTTCCTTACTCTTATACAAGCAGTGTGGGTTTTGCTCCCTCGTTACGGTTTAGCTCGTCTTTCTCCCTCTCTCTCTCTCTCTCTTACACACACCGCAAACACATCCTAGCAACATAACACTATTAGGTACATGTGTAACACTTCGAAAATATTGGTTTTTTTGTTTCAAGAATAAAATCTTCGGCGTTGTTTCATATTTTATGTCGGCATATGACAGAAATGGAGCTCCGACGTTCGTTTACATTGATCCCAGCACGTCATTTCTTTTTTACCTGACCATTCCGTCACAAAAGAAATTCTGGGCATGCTTTCGGTATTTTGTCATATCACATTTCTGACGGTACTTGCCTTCTTATTGTTCTCCAAATGTTTGTTTTTTATGATTTCCTAATATATTAGTGGCTATCATATTGATATTTATTTGGGACATGTTATTTATGAAGTAGGATCCCAGGTGAGTTATTCAATAGTCCGATCCTCCTACTTCTGAAGTGCTTTAATATGTTTATATTTTATATATTTTGCTTAAGTACATGAACCTACTGGTTATTCAAGTATATGGTTTTGGTGTATTCGAACTGTAGCAAGATGGTGGTTAAGTTATTGGATCCCAGTTGTTTTTTTAATATTTTTCTGTATTGCATTTCTTTTTGCGGGGTAATATTTGTCAAGTTTTATATATAGAGATTTTACATTATCTATATATTCTATATGATTATATCGATTCAAAGCGCAATGCAAATATATATTTGGACATATTTGTTCAATATTCTAGAAAAGCTTAAGCAGTAACCTGAACTTCAGTCTATTTAAACCTATCTGAAGATCGTTGTAATGAATGTATACATTCTAAAGGACCAAAAGCCATTTAAAATTTCTGAATGCTGTTCTGTAACAAGCATAAAAATGGTTATCCTTTCTATTTTTTACTGCAGAAGTATCTCTTTCTTACTGTAGAAGTATCTTTGTCTTATTTCAGCATTCCTGACGTTACGAACATACAAATATACTTATATTCGACCTCTTTCTCGTTTTAGAATCTTTTTCAAAGTTCGGAGAAATACTTTCTCTGGGCTATACAAGTGTCTATTTTCAATTCTTGGTAACATCGTGAGCTATAAAAAAGATGTTAATGAATGGCTGTGGGAAAATGCTTTGCTTTCAAGGTAAAGCTTAATTATATAAGTATACGAGCAATCTCTCTTCCTTTTAGAGAATGGATCGCGGAAGTATGTATAGTATGGATAAACATTACGCATCTGTATAAAAGTCAACAAGCTTTGAGTTATAGCTTTTTTTCTTTCTTTCTCTATTTTCTCTTTCTCTCTACTTTCAATTTCGTTTCACTCTTCGTTCCATTTTAGACACGAAGGTGTAGTGACTTATTTCAAGATATCCCCACGCAGGCTTCTCTCTTCTGCTTTGGCTCTTTGTTCGATCTTTCAATTTGTTGATTTTTTAAGATTTAGTTTTCCCTACAGAAGTTTCCAGAAGATATCGGCTCATGCAAAGGGAATCTTTAGTAATTTAACACTGGAAACCGGATCAATAAAAGCAAGGTTATGTATTAATAGGTGTGTATAGAAAATTAGGTTAGTATTTGTTGTGAAGCCGATTTTATTTTTTGACACATCTTGCAAGCGCGCTCTTAAGAGCCTGTCAGGTTGTATTAGGCAATATAAATGAACGAGATGAGTCTGTGGGAGTTGGAAGAAATCATATGGAGATGAGCTTACTGGTGTGCATGTATCTACAATGTCTGTAGCATGGAAGAAAGTATAATGTGAGGATATAAAGCGTTTAAAATTCAATACCGAGGTGTGTAAGTATTAGAGGAGGGAGGTGTGGAGAGGATGAAAATCAAATTATTAGGTGATTGGAAAAAATTCGGGGACTTGGAAATTCCTCATGCATGAAATTATAGGCTTTATGATCGACTGTCGACAACGTCACGTCTCAACTTTATGATCACAACTGTTCCTCTCTCGCTCTTCAACTCATTCATCAGTTCCTGAGGACTGAGTCGTGCGTGACTGTTTAAACATGTAATATACTCTACATACGGTTTGGCATGTGTACGAATGTGTGGCTTTTGTATTTGCAAGTGTGTAGCCCACGAACTAACACCCTGCATAAATTTTGTTTATGTACGCAACATCCGGAGCACATCCCCATTTTTATTTACTTATTTATGAGATTTTCAAGCTCATTCCGTGATTGCATTCAATTTATTTTCTTTTTTCAACGCACCCATTCCATCCTATGGACTTTCTGTATTCAGGTGAACATCGTACTTTCAGAAGCTTCCATTTGTTTCCATATGTTCCCTTAACTTTATTTCCATTTCCACAATCTTTTACTTCAATATTCTTGAGCTTGCTCTGTCTGTAATCTGTAGAGATGCATAAAGTCCCACTTTTATTTTCGATGCATATGATTTTACATGATTTTTAAGTTGGGTGTACAATATAGTTCAAGTTGCATCTACCTATATATTCTACAGCGTGCTGTAAACTTTCTAATTCACAGTCATTCACTCTTTATCAATCTTTCATTGGCAGTTTGATTAATACTTTTTACTTGACTCTGTCAAGGAAAGACATTGTGTGACAGCAGGCACTTGTTGAAGATTATCTTGTTCTGTATTTTTAAAGGACCTTGTTGTGCTGGAGTGGTGGGTTTGAAGAGGCCCCGATATTGCTTATTTGGGGATACTGTGAACACTGCGTCAAGGATGGAATCAACGGGAATGCGTAAGAAATGACTTTTTTTATTTGATTATATTGTGTACTTTAGTGTGTGCCACTCGGTGTTTAATAATGTTTTAAAGTGCAGAAGTAGCATTTTCAAAGGAAGTTACATATAATTATATAGTATTATTAAATTGTCCTTTAAACATGTGCCACATATTATTAAATTGTTTTTTTTACCTTCACCACATGTTATAAAATTATGAGTTCAAGCTACTTCAAGGTATAAAATAGTGTTTTTAAGATTTTCCAAGGTATAAAATAGCATTGCAAGCTATTCCGCATGTTATGAAATTATGGTGTAAGCTATGCCATATGCAATGGAATTGTAATGTTGTGAGCATACCGCACTGGTAACATAATTAATACCCGGGATAATGTAATTACTAGTAGCGTAATCAACATTAATGTGTTGTTTAATGGATTAAAATTCTTTTAGCCTTGAAGATCCATTGCAGCGAAAAGTTTGCAAATCTGCTGGATGGGGAATTTATTTTGGATAAGCGTGGGGTAGTGGATGTCAAAGGGAAAGGAGATATGACAACATATTGGCTTGTCGGTCCAAAACTAAAGAGTTCTGTCTCATCCATTTCCAATGACATGAGCTAAGTTGACTCCAACGGAAAGGAATTACGGGCTTCTCTTTCTCTCTCTGGCCCTGTAAAAATCTCATGACTCACGGCAGTCAGCTACAATTATTTGACCTGAAGTATAGTTACTTAGTAAAAATCTCTCGTTGTTTTAGCGTTTCATCTCTGGAGCTTAATAATTAAGCTACTGTATGTAGGTTATTACCTAGACATTATAAATGTGTATAATAAAATTTAAAATAAATTGATGATCTACCGAAAAACATGTATGTGTTATTAGTATGTAAGTGAGTTAAGTGTATCGAACTTTGATTGTAATCAGTACAACGTTTGACGTTCTATTGATTTTTTGTTTGTCAAATGTATAACTATGGCTGCACATTTATTTTATTTGTATGTATATAGGTATATACACACTACGGTGTAGCAGAAGTATCCGAATACCTTGCTGTGGTGTTAATTCAATGGTTTTGTTTTTGTGGTGGAAATTAAACATGAATATTTCATGGACCACCGTGGTTTATATTTCGTTTGTACATATTATTATGACGTATACTTATATTATCATTTATTATATGAATAACCCGTATAATAATGATTGTATAAAGCTGTAATAGATTGTCAATCATACGTATCTATATAGTATATATAACTCTGTCATTGCATTGTGTTGTGATAAATGGTCGTTCGTGTCGTGCACGTACAGTATTCAAGTGGGCAAAAATATTTTGCAAATGGTGTCTATATACATCTGTATGTGTACATATAGATACTTATATATGAGAGGAAGCATCAGGACATGCTGAGTAATAAATATTAACATATTTTTTACTACTCCAGATACTTGCTTTTTATTTATCTTCATCTCGCTGACAAAGTACATGTACCTACCTCTATGTATATACATACATCCGTGGATATGTAACGTGTCTCTATACATATCGTCATTTGTATAATTGGCACTTTCCAAACTCTCATTTAAATACATGCATAAAAACCGTGTGACAACAAGCTTCCGCCTACATTTTCAAAGTCCCAATCAACTTAGACAGCCTTTGAGATGGAGATGCCTGTGTAAATTCGGGTAGTAGAAATTCATGTCACGAACTGCTTCTTTCAGTTTACTATAATCTATCCATTTATTCCATGCATCTCTGAGTTGGTCGACCTTAATTAGTTTGTAATTATATGGTAGCGAATCCCATTGTACCTATTTTACGATTCTTCTTTTTCCACTTTGTTCCAATATTTAGTTTGGACATTTTGATTACATTCCTGTACTGGAGAATCATCCCGCATCGTTTGTACTGAAGAATCATTTTGCATCTTCTGCACTGAATAATCATTTTGCATCCGCCATTTTCACGTCTGAGTTCCATATTAGTTTTGAGAAATCCATACTACTAGATTCCAGAAATTCGCATTAGATTCGAGCAATTCCTAGATTCACAAACTTCTGACTGAATTCCATATATAAACCCATATTATAATTATTACGACTGAAGAAAAAACTGTCAGATCTTCTCTTTCCCTTGCCGCCGAGTGTGTAAATGTATCATGCTTGAAAAAACTCAATGCTTAAATTGCAATGACATCTCACTTGCTCATCTGTCTGCTGTTCCAATCTAATGAGACTTCGCATTTGTGCATACGCTCCGTCATTTCTGAAGTTTAATATGATGTGGCTGCAATGGGATTTTCCGGCTCTGCTCACACAGATATGGTTGCTAAGGCGACGTTTCTATTCATGATCACGACATTAATCATAGTCATGGGTCTTGCTTGACCAGGTGGGTAATTTGGAATGTTGATATGACATAGATGAAACGTCCCGAGAAATGAGATTCGGTACACCTCAGAGAAGCTATTTATTGTGGTTCAGGCTGACAAAAATTATCCCAATACTATTGTGACGGGTTCGATCACCATTATTCTGGTCATTTCATGGTTCAGCTAGCCTTAGTCATTTCTAATTAAGTTACAACGTGTCCCATGTCCTTCAATGAATATTACAAGTTCTATAGTTCCAAAATAATACATTCATGTATGTATATAAACTCGACTAAACTACTCGCAATACTAGGAAACTAAACTATAGTTGGCATTTCGATTGCGCGTTCATCTGTAGGATATATTTCATTGTGCAATCTCAGGACCGGGTCTCTCTGTCGGGTAAACACGTGTCATCAGAGACCAGTCAATTTCGAGAGGCTCTGTTTGCTCTCACTCAACTTGCTTTGAATGGGCTTCCGAAGTTATTTACATACAACACACAGTTCTATAACAAAACGTCAACCCTACCGAAGATTTTACTATAGGTTACTTTGAGTAGTTTCTCAGTTTTAAGTTTGCATTGACTAATCATTTTTAATATGGCTCCATTAATTTATATACTCCAACACCACACTGTGCTTAGGACTTTGCACATACAAGAGTGTAATATTACATGCATTCGAATTGCACTTCACATATGTAAAATCTAAAACATTGTACTGGTTTATGCGGGGTATATTATAGAATGCAGTTCTTCTAGTTTCGAAAAGCGAGTTTACGGACACTCGAACTTCGAATGGATGATTTGACGAGGAGGTGGTGCAAAAGATAGGCTGGGAATGGGAAGCAACAAGGTTGTTCCGGGTTTACGAGCTTTGTTTATAATCCGAAGTGTGCAATGCTATAGTTCTGTTCCAATGAATGAGGCACAGAGACGGTAAACAAGAATTTAGGAACAGTCAAAGTCGTCATCATTATTTTACGTTGAATATATGTATACTCCTTGCATGTCGTTTACGACTTTCAATTTTCTCTTCTATTGTTAATAATACTACTCCTGTATACTAAACCATTTGATGCTTTAAATTCAAGCAATCCCAGAACTCGACTGCCACCTTCAAATCCGGCTGTATACCCGCACGCAAAAAAAACTAACAATTGGTGCTAAAAACATTGCAGCCGCCTCATTTTGACAGCAATGGCTGATAATCCGCGGCAAATAACTGAGCTACCAACTAAAATCTAGGATTGGCTGGTTGCTCGTCCACTTCATGGTGAAATGGCGGCTATAGCATGCGCATTGACTGTCGGCTGATTCTAGACAGAATTTGTTCCATAATGTCCACATTCATAAGCATACCGGTATGCTTTATGCTTGTCATGTAAATAACTATATGCAGATGCTATGCCTAACAATTAAGTAGTAATGTTAATGTAATACTTCATTCGTGTTTCTATAAAATAATTACCGCGGAAACAGAAATTCAAAAATACGTTGAACTGTTAAGACGTACAACATTTACACAACAGTAGTGATCATTGTCAATCTTTTCTTCTGCTGGCAGTTCATTAAGGTGGAAGAGTTGGAAAATAAAATACGGGAATATAGATAGTTGTTGAAATGGAAAAAGAATGTGTTGCTTCTGAAAAAGGACGAATTAGTGTTAACACTGAGTACAGAGTATTTACAAGCCAGACAAAAATTCAATTTCGGAATGAATGAGGTTATCATCTGGCATTCTATCAAAAAAAGCTAATTTTTTGGAAGCTCAAAAATGTCATGGAAACAAGCGAGACCGGTCTGCTTCAGACCGAGAAGGTTGAGCCAAGCTGAACTAGTTGACACACGAAAAGTTTCTGCTGATGATGACAAAGTTAAAAGACGTTAAAGAAGTTGCTGTGGACGTAGAATGCACCTGGAATGATTCTTATATGGGTAACCGATTTTTTGTTTTTTTAGTGAAAACTTTATAGAGAAGATTTATTATTCTTTGATCACAAATTGTATGTATTGTGTTTACAATAGATGAGATGAGTTAGATAAAATTTGTGACGTTGAAAACGGATTGGATCGTCGACTTTTGCACTTTGAAAGAATGTCATAAGTCGGCTCTTCAGATATTTTTCGCGGATCCAACCAGAATCACTGTCACGTTCCTTAAGTGATTCCTCTGAGTCTGAACAATTTATGTCCGTATACGGATCACTGAAACCACCATAACTTCACCAGAAGTGTCAAAGGATGACCGGTCTTCCTCACGATCGTCGTTATCGATATCCGATCGAACTTCGTAAGGTGAAGTCAGCTCGTGGCCATGGGCTGAATCAGAAAATAGACCAACATTGTTGACTGTAGACCGCATGGACGTGTGCAAAGTTCCGCCAAAGCTATCAATAAAGTCACTAGCTGAATGTCATGGA
>JAQGAK010001158.1:0-38888 GCA_034696945.1 Lipothrix lubbocki
CCATGATTTAATTAATATTTTACCATGATTTCATTAATGTTTTAACATTAACCTATTAGTATTTCGACATTTCATTAGCCGGTAACCACTATTGTCAATAAATTCGTCACTTATTTCACTGTGGAGATATTATTAGGGTAACTGTATAACTAATTAAAATATCCCATTGATGCATATCTATACCACGTGCACTTTATAGTACCACATTATCTCTGAATCTTTTGCAAGGCAATATGGCTGATGATGATTGATGATTCTAAGAAAAATGAGGCTTTATTTACAAAACAATACCCATTTCGCAAATTACTATGCTGGACAGGAATTCCAGGAGCCCGGATTTTCAAAGACATTTTATTTACATATATATACTGCATCTTGAAATTATTCAACAACTTATTTTGTGACCCACTGTCAAATCCTACAAATAGGACAAAATGATGCCCTACTGTAGCTACTTATTACAGCTTGAAAACTAAAAAATTAGTACGTTATATTACTAGGAATAATATTATTGGGTTATATAGAATAATAGAATGTTTAACTTTAGAGCCGAAACGCCATCCATATTTTTCTTATGTCTGTCATGTTTAATTAATTTTCAAGAGTTCAATTTTAATAATTTGTTATTTATTATTATTAATTACTATTATTATTAATTACAAGTTAAAGTATTTTACTTCAACGACGACATTTTAAAAATATTGATGACGAAAAATAAAACAAGCATCACTGATTTGCTATGCGTTGATAGTGTGATTGTATGACACTATTATTCATTAGTTTGGAGCATTATTAGAGGATGAAAGAAAACTTGATTTCATTTATAATAATTTTTTTTAAATAATTAAATAAAATTAAATAATTTTTAAATAATTATTATTAAAAGTATTTTTCTTTTACTACGAAAGTCGTTCATGTTCATTAATCAGGGTAAAATTGTCAATATGCCAAAATTATTAAAAGTTGAAATTTTAGAAAATGAAGTTATTGCTCGTGATTTTCCTGTCCGGGTATTTCCTCAATTTCCACTGTTCCGAACTACCCAGTGACAATGACAATAGCAATCAAACACAACAGGTGGAGAGTTCAGCGGGGAATACCCAGGCGCCCCAGTCAGCAACTGCAGCTGCAGGGGAAGAGGAAGGAGGAGAAGAAGAAGGTGAATATGTCGTGGACACTACACCAGGGCAGGAAGCAGGCACAGCAGGAGTTACAGAGCCGGAACCGGAAGAGAAGACTCCGCCACCGCTAAGCGACTCTGAACAAGAATATCTCCTAACTTTTGAGTCTGCACACGTTTTCGATCAAGAACATTATTATCGTGCCCCAGGAAATACTTGTAATACCTCGGCGGAAATTGCAGCAGAGTTGGAAAAACTGAATGCAACAGGATTCTATGAGAAAGACTATGGTAAATACAGGCGTCATCTACTGGAGAGACGGAGGTGTTTGTGGTACACGAAGACAGTTTGTACCATCGTCCCGAAATTGAATAGTCCGAAAGAAACTGAATATCGGTGTGTTTGCATGGAAGGTCGCACCTGGGAAACCGGGGCATGCTTAGCCTATGAAGGTCATCCCTGCGTTTGGGACACTGATTGTGTGGTTAATGCTCGCTGCCAAATGAGTGGGTTTATGATCAGGAATTCATAATTCATATAATAATTTAATAAATTTATAAAAATATGTAAACCATTGTATTGAGAATAAATTTAGACACAAATTAAAAACATTTTTGGTATGTTCCGATTCCGACAACTGAAGAACATGCAAATAATGGAGCCGTAGATGACTCATCATCCCCGACGGAGAACCCAGGCAATGACACGGACGATAATGATAGGAAACGGAAAAGACGTAATATTGTGGAGTCCAAAGGAATGTTCGTGGAAGGCATTTGTACTTGTGACATTATGGCTCAATGTCAAAGGAGCAGCAAATTTCCGCCATTTTACGATGAAACCACTAATAATCACGGGCAAATTTTCAAAATGTCATCAATATTCCAAATTATTTTTATTCCTGTTGTCATTTTCGGTATATGTACACACTATTGGGAATAGATTATGGATGAACATGTAGTACACATTTATACTATTTGCCTACAAATAAGACCGAGAGTATATAACTCTCGGCAGGGTACTTCTCGAAACCCAAACCTATGCATCTAGCATGTTGTGCAATTTATTCTATAAAATAAAGTATAATAAACCTTTTATTCTCAAATATGCTTCATTCGCAAATAGTATTTATTATTGGTTTTCGCACGGAATTAACTTGTAAGTTTTTTACACATGAAACTGTATCTTTAAAGATATCCGAATAGCACCATCTACTCTTATATAGACACACGCTGCACTCGTGTCGTGTGCTTAAAAATTAAATACCTATATGAATGATACATATTTAGCTATAGAGGATTCTATCTACAACTATCAAAGCGACCTACTAAATTAATTTTAAACTTCATCTTGCGAAATAAGCGGAATAATTGCTAAATCCGTTTACTATTAGCATGAGACTATTGTTATTCGTCCATTACTATCGATCCTGGTGGTCTCCCTGTAATTGTACATAATGGCATTCTACCTTCGAAGGGGGGATTCGGTGATACCTTCTGAGTTGTAGTTTCTTTAATTAAATCTTCCCTTGAGCGCGGGGGTGTCAGGTCGGAGGTTGATATGTAAAAGTATCCATAACCCAAATCCCTTGTGGTTGGTTTTGCTTGGTAATGCGGACCCCGATAGTGTATGTGAGATTGAATATTCTGGGCTTTCCCCCGATTGCTGTACATGCATTTATAATTTTTGGTAGTCAGGATAGGAGGTAAAATGACTCCTTCTCTCCTTTTTTGTCCGGTACCGTAATCCCGCATTTCCTCATCAACGGTAGAAGGATTATTACAAGAGGGAGGACGTAAAGATTGACGGATGCTATGCCGAATATTTCTTTGCTGATTGTCAATGCTGTGTTCAAGTTTCCGGAGTAAACTTGTGTCACCTTTCTTGGCTGCAGGATGAATAGCTTGGAGGATGACCGTGTCACGCTGCGCGGCTCTCAGTTTCAAGTTATTAACGAAATTAGTCATGTTCATCTTTTGCTGCATCTTGACTAAACCTTTGGCGAAGGCGGACTCAACTCGGTTAAAATCTTTCTGAGCAATTTCAAGGCGTTGAATGAGAACTTCAATCAAAATCCTTAAATTATTCTCGCAATTAAGCTTTGATTCCAGAGTTTTTCCGTTGTTTTGAACCTCAGTCGCTTTTCTTTCCAAGGCCTCCGGTTCGTCCTTCCAAACTGTGAGCTCATTCTGCATTTTTTCCAATGGGTTGGTCACGGCTACATAATTTGCCTTGGCGTATCTTAAATCTCTGTTCAAACGATTGTTTTGTGATTTCAGGTCATCGATTTCTTGCTCTAAGGAGGAAATCACCGCGAAATTGTTCGCAGTCATGTCGTTAAAAAATGTTTTTAAATCCTGAAGGAACTTCTCATGCGTGTCGTTCATCATAAAGAGATTATTGAGTTTCATGGTGGTGACCAGTTTGTCTTTCTTGGTCAACGTTGCATGAGCAGTGTCCCAGCGGCTGTCAAAATGTCGTTCCCACACCGTTTCTTTACTTCGAATAGATTTACTTAAATTTAAGACCATGTCTTGTAAGGACTGTGCATGAGCCGTGTGTAAGCTCCGGAGGATTTCAAACATTGCTCGCATTTGAGTCCGAACTTGCATTCGCTTGACTAATGCTCCACCCCGAAATATATTCTCGATGTCCCAGATCTCATTCGAACTCTTCTTCGTGTGCTTTAAGTGTTGGAGACGAATTCTGCCAAAATTCTTTATCTCTTCATTCTCCAGTGCACGAAGCTTATGATTCTGGTAGTCTCGCTCAGCTTCTCGACCATCTTCTGCCTATTAAAAATACAAACAATGCGTACATAAAAATATGTATTTAAATTTAAAAAAAATTAATTTGTAACGATCATTATAATAATTATAAATCCTAAAGCATTATTAATTATTAATGTATATTATACTTCATACAATATTATACCTTATCTCGCTTGACAGTGGAGATTCTGACTTCATCTTTCAACATTTTCACTTTCTCCATGCAAAGTGTCCAGTAGCTAAATAGTTTACTCTTCTCCAGCATAAATAACGTCTTTTCTACTTTTTCCCTCTCGTCTTCGGCCTAAAGGTACATTTAATGCAGGAAAATTAATTATAATTATTTTTATTTTAGCTTATATCTGCCCACAGTCAAAAATATGTTTCCAATTAAGCACTTATGTGAACTATCTCTTCTCACCAACAGTCTTTTTACGAATGACATCAGTTGTCCTTTAGTCATTTCCGAAGTGTGCAGACCTTCTGGGACTTTCTTCAGCTTTTTCACTTTAGGACCACCCGCACCTTTTTTGCCACCTGCTTTCTTCCCCTTGCCCTTTTTGCCTTTCTTCGGAGGCATTTCTATACGATTGTATTACAATGCTAAAAAATATGTTAGTTCTATAAAAATAGTTCTCTAAATTTCTTTGTTCCAGCCGAGTTCAGACAAGAGGAGCCAGGCCAGGGATATTATTGTTTGATTAATAATTTGTTTTTCGTGTTCGTATAATTTATTATTCGTAATATCGTAATATCAGTAAATATTTTACTATCCAATCAATATTTATGTTTTGCTCTGTATTGTGCTCTTATTTTTTGGGAATCGGAAAGTTGCTACACTTTCTCTCAGGATGTTGGTGAAGGTGAATGATGAAAATGGTGATGTTGATGAGTTTTGAGTACTTTGAGACTTGAGACGTCTTAGGAAATTCAAGTTAAAGCTAAAAGGGGAGATTTGAGACATTGTACTTGTACGGACACGAACATGGCACTTCTGTTTTCTGTATAACATCAACAACCTCAACAGCTTAGCAAAAACTAGGTCCATTACACAGGATAATATTATTACGTTAAATTATTTAATACGGTATAAGATCCTACATTAAAATTTATTTATTTTAAAAATTTCCTTAAACATAAAATAATAAATCGTGGGTAATAAAATAATAAATTATTATTATTAAAATAATTTAGTGAATCATGCACAGAATATATGCAGGATTTTGGAATATTATTTTGTGAAGATGCGTGAAACAATATGCCACCTAGGTGTTCTAAATTCAGTATTTGAAATTCCAAAAATAAAGATCTTGGTGTATCCTCTTCGCACAAGCTACATTTAACTGCATAATTAGCCCAATGAATTAGCACAATTAGCAAAATGAGCTTGGTGAGATGAATTTATTCTTGTATTGACTTATTCTAAACATGATAAACAATAAAACCTTTCGAGAAACATAGAACAGGACATCGATTTCTTTATTTACCCACGAGCATGCTATAATCAGAAGGATTTTGTCTATTCTCACACTTATACTTCCAATTTTTAATAATTTTGACAGATTTGATACATTGTATTTAATTGTATTCGGTGATGCTGCTCTGACCGCTTGGAGTAGATTCAGCATTGAAATCCAAATCCAGCTCTGTAGTAGGGCTGCCAGCTTCTTGTTTGTTTTTCATGGTTCCCTGGAATGTTCCCATCCTGGATTTAGACCCGCTGGATATAGGATTTCCTCCTGGAGACATCGTTCCGGGAGATTTACTCTGGTCGTAGGGCTGAAGCAGGGGTCCGAGATTCGCGAGATTGTCTTGATCACCGAAGGGTGACTTGATGGGCGTCTTGGTGCTTGGAGAAATAATCGACGTCTGATTCCTTGAACGCTCAGTCATGTCGTACTGGTAACTCTCCCAGGCTTTCTCCAGCGCAGTTTGTTGCTGTTGACGGTATTGCTTCTCCGCCTGTTGCGACTGCTGCAAAATTGGAGGCGGCTCCGTTGGTTCTGGTGCCCGGCCCAAGGAATATCTGTCGTATGCCATTGAAGCAGCGGGATTCGACCACTGATTAGCATTTTCCCCTGGTCTAGACGCAGTTGACCCCGGGGAAGCTAACTTTGACTTGGGAATTGAGAATTGGTTGCTCAGCTGAGCATTTGGGTTATCAAACTGGGGCGGACTTTTGACGGAAACGATGTCCTGGTTCAGGATCGACGCCTTGCCCACCATATTCGAATCGCGGTGCTGAGGGAGTTTTCGAATTGAAACGTTTGAATTTGAGGCAGTTCGTGACCCAGTGTTTTTATTCTGATAAGATTATGGTTTACTTTTAGTCAAAGCTACGAGCTAAACTCGCTCTAGAAAAACAATTCCAATTATTTACCTCCTCCTCCAAGTTTATTATTTGCGAGGGCGTCAGTGAGTTCGGTCCTGACTGACGCATAAAGCCTTTTCCGGTAGTATTCCCAATTATTTCCGGGGCTTCCGTCGTTGAATGGATGGAGCCAGTGGGCTTCTTTGAACCCGTTTTCTTCGTCGCTTCCTTCGTTTCCAGATACATCATTGCTCCGGGTGGCGGTGGCTATCACAAATCAGAATTGGTAGCAATAATTTATGTATCGGTAGATTTCAGCTGTCACAAGTTTCACGAATTGCATGTCAACTTCCATTAATAATGCAACAAGGGAAACTTAATTACCTCCACTTCGACAATTTCAACGTCAGTGCGCCAGAAGTATCGGGAACCTTCGCCACTCTTCCTGAATAAATAAGGATTCCGAAGTTCCTTAGAATTCGTTACGAAAGCCAATCCACTGGAAACGATCTCATGGACGGACTTACGAATGGAGTGAACTGCGCCCTTCCATGTTATTTCCGCCATCTTTATAACAACCATGCAAAAATTAATGAATCAGTTTTTTATTATCAAATCATATGAATTCCCTCATATTTGTTAGATAATATTCATGACATTCCATATAGTTATTATTTCATATACTTATAGCAAGCCATATTGTTAAACTCACTTTCTCCACATTTTCTACTCTTGAGATAACCCGGAATCGTTTTGCATCCTCGTCGTTCCCAATTATCCAGACCCATTCCCACATTCCGTGAACGGTGCTGATGGCCATGTAAAGAAAAACTTGATTGAAGCAGGTGAAGTAGTATGGAGGCCACCTAGCAGCTATGATTTCATAAAATAATTTAAAATAAGAAGAAACTCAGGAGAAACTATTTCAGTCATATTGAATTATTTCAACCAAAATTCCTTGGCCGAACTTTGGTCATTGTTTCAAACTTTCAACCTTCTGTTCTGGGTTCCAACATTTATGTAATAATAAATATGTTAATATATAAGAAGTATTTGTCAGTGATTACTTGCGGCCGGATCGCCTTCTATCCACCACTCAACGATGTGTTTGTTGCAGTCGTCAATTCCATTTACCTTGTTCCGATGAGCTTCCTTAATGTGATCGAAGTACTGGAAAAACGGTATTTTCTTTCCACATCTCGAAATGAAGCACTCGATGGGTCTGTGAGGACATCGCCAACATTAATATTAATTACAAATTCATTGATTTCCGTTGAGATGGTTCATAATTATTCTAAACATAAACATAAATACCGGAAGGGACAGGTATTCAAATGTGCTCGGTACTCCGATCCTTTGAGGATCGTTTTGCATCCCTCGTTATAATGTTTGCAGGGAAGTCTCATGTGTTCCATGCATTGTTCGGCAAACAAGCATCGCTGATCACAAATCGAGGTTTTGCATAAAGGGCAAACTTGGACCTTTGCTCGGCATTCAGCGCAAAACATGTGATGACTCCCGATGCAAGTGAAGATCGGTGGTTGAGCAACTTCATGGCAAATCGGACATTCCAGCAAGCTTTGAAGTGGTGGGTTGCCGTCTTGTCCAGCTGTCGCTAGTGCGAGTGGTCCGCAATTATTTTGATCACAAAGCGCCATCCTGCATAAGTTATGAATCTCCGGGTTCCGGGGTTGTTGGTTTAATTATTTTTCCAGACTTTTTTAACAGAAAGTAAATAGAGAAATATTGAATTTTGTAGTTCAATTGACGGCTTAAAGCTCAAATATTACTTATATTTCGATGACCAATTTATTGTTCTTTCTTCCGTTCCCTATATTCCTGCCAATCTGACCTGACCTTTCCTAAAATTACTTACTCAACACTCAACTAACTTACTACAAGGACTACCATACCATACTGTAAACTGTAACATCTGCAATACTTTACCAAATAATTAGGGTAGACCCAAAACGCTAAAATCTCCCGACGTTTCGGATGTCCGCTGAAAACTTCATAATAAAGCATCTTCAGAAATATTATTTTAAAAAATCTTTGTTATTGTATTGTAATCTTTGTCTTAAGCCTTTGTGGATGCCATAGCGGTATAATTTATTTCTCTTAGTAGTCAAATTATTTATTGTCATTAAATTCATCATCAATATATTAAAATTAATTAACATGCAATTCGTTATTATTAATAATTAATATTACCGGCCTTCATTAACCTGCTGTCTTAAGCCTAGATTTATTAATTTAATATAACGTTGTGTGTTGTGAAAAGTACAGCACAGCTTCCACCACTGATTTTAATAATGAAAGGTAGGCATCAAAAATTGCCGTGTGAGCATTTAACAGTAATAATTCATTTTTATCTTACTTACCCAGTTTAGCTTTTAACTGGTGTATATAATACATGCATTAATCTGTACCAACGTACCAATTTTATGACTTTAAAATCACAGTGTTTACTGTCATGTAATTCCTATAATATGTAGCTTCCTATTAATTTTGCATATGTACATTTTCATTCAATTTATATTTCGCTTACAGGAATTACTACTCATTTAATGTTTAGTGATTTTGAAGTTATCGTGCAGCAAAGCTAATTTTAGTATGTGAATATAAATTGTAGCGTATCATGCAATGCAAGGGAAATATTAAAGTTTCAAATGGCACTAATGGTGATGATGACGAAAGATGATAATTTAATTAGTATGACTACTAACAAGTTTACAACTGAGATTAACAAGAGTTACATAAAACTTTTATGCTCCGAAAAAAAGATTTACAACTTTTACAGTTTTACTTCAATTTTCTGTCTAGAACACGACGGCTTGATGTCATTAAAACCCGACTAGAGAACTTTTAAAGTTCTCTAATCTTACAAAAGAGATGGACTTATATAGGAAAAAAGATATTGTAAGTATGATATGTGGAAGATGGCGAAATACGACAATGATAAACCACGGTAGATAGCAAAATATTCTACGTTTATTTCTGAAAAACTGTAATCAAGTTATTGCATAGTAAAACTCGAGCGTAAATAGCGTAACGATATGTACTATATTGAAAATAATTTTATGATTACGCATTTTAAAGTAAAATGATTTTGTGGTCCCGTTCCAAACGACGTTTAGCTTTAATTGGAACTTTTCCCATGAGATCTGTGGGCAAAGGTAGTCCTGAAAATATACCCGCACTCTGTTGATAGTAAACTTCCGACCCCACGCATTGATAACCGTAAACAACATGGTCATCTTCCCTGTTCGATTTTAGAATTTAATAAAATTACATTTAGTTACTTCATTTTTATATTTGCTTCACCTTAATCCCAGGTCGCTCAACAATATTTCTACTTTTATATATGTATAACAAAATTTCAAACGGATTTACTACCTTATTATGAGCTCATTCATGTTGGGATACGAAGTGAAGTTTTTGTGCATTAATTGCACAACATCGAAATTCATTGTATGGCTTTTCCCACTATGAGCCAAACTTTTCCACATTGGCTCATATTTCAAGTAGCAGTAGGGATCAATATTCACTCCTTCAGGAATTTCTTCCTCGGTATTTGAAATTGATACTTCCAACTCTTGAAGTTTTGTCGAAGCAAAATCATACTAAACACAAAATTAGATAAATTGTAGGTTACAACAACATACAAATATTAAATATATCGTATTTTTAATACATTACCAATGAATGAACGACCGAAAAATTCAAGGGGTGATTGCAGTCAATTAAAAGGAGAAGTCGCATGTTGCCCCGCGCAAAAATTATAAGATTAGCCTTTTCATATGTCTCTTCACCAGATTTGCTGTTTCCCGACGATCGACTTCTGTTTCCTGAAGTGTTATCTTTTTGGAATGAATACATGTTATTTATATACCTTTTCAAGGGTACATAAGTCCTTTCATTTTCGCTAGAACTTTGACAACTACTTAAATCTTCGTGACTAGACAGCTTTCTAAAGGAATTCATCATTCGCATATGCATAACACTGCTAATATCAATGTCAGGCCCGGTCTTCGAGTTGTTAGACATTGTCCTGGAAATAATTTGCAATAATCCACATTATTACTGTCAAGATTTACGGAACACAAATATTTTTATCCGTATATTCAACTGGAACCACTAGTAATTCAAACCTAGAATACCTACCTATAATGTTTCGGTGAAGCTTTGGAGGTAGAATTGGAAGAAACGCCATCATTTAATTGTCTTCTAGAATTCTGAGGTTGATCAGAGTCAGATGAAGTGCTTTCGGTTAAATTATTTAAAACGTTTAATTGTTCCCATTCTTGGTGCATTTCTGAGCCTTGAACGGTAACATTATGCCGACAATCATTGTACTCCAAACCTGCACCAAAAAGACACAATATTACAATCCAAGTGAAACTTAATTTCCAGGTAAGAGTGACTAATTATTAATAAACGGTACATACTGGAGAGGGGTGAACTGGAATTAGACGAACCATTTGTATTCATAGTTTGTCTGCTCTGAGGAAATACTTTTTGGAGTGAGTCACTTTTTGGGGCTAAACTGACAAGATTAAGATTGTTGATACTACTAGGCAGCTGGTGCTCAAGTGGCAATGATGTTGCGGACACTGCTTCTTCCAACCCGTTTCTATCACAATTCAGTCTACAAGAAAAATGTGGAAGACTTGAGCTATATCCGGTCCCATTTTGTTTCTAGAAAGATAAATAACGGCAAGACTGATAATTAACATATATCATGAAGTAATAAGTATTCCTGGACAAAGACGACAGTATAACTATCATTATTTGCTAATAGCATTAAATTAATATAATTTAAAACGTACACTAATTTCAGATAAAATTGGTTGACTGTGAGACCGATGGAACTCCGAAAACAGTTTATTAATTTCGTTAGAGGGACTAGAGGTTACTTGCGATTTGATTATAGTATCCGTCGGACTTTCCATCGTACTACATTGCTGCAGCTGAGTCACACGACAATGCTGAGTAGCATTCTCGGATGATGAAGACGCTGATGAGGCTACACTCAGCGCTGGATTGGAAGCTTCTTCAAAAAAAGATGAACCGTCTGAAAATCCCTGACTTGAGGATACGTCAGAAGTATTTTCCAGTTGCTTGTGATCAACGGTTGAACCAATCTCCGACGACCCTAACTGAAATAAATATTTTCAGATAGACTCCTAATCCAAACTCAATCGTTCCTTTTTCATGTAAAACTGTGCCGACAACACATTAACTCAGAAATATGGAGAAATGAACTTACACTATTTCCTGACCCGTATACTATTGGTTGTTGGAATGTCGAAGCTCGTCTTCTTATAAGCGCCATGTCACGTTGACTTACATATACGATAAAAATATTTACATCTTCTGGGACTTCAAAATTCACTTGTGCATACTCAGCAGGCTATAGGAAGTAAAATACATTATTTAACGTAAATTTTAATACGGATTATTATGATGAAATTAAATCTCTTACCGGTAACTGATGCGGTTGAATAAACGCTAATTTCTGGGCAACATCTTGGCATAAATCAACACCGACCGCTCTGAATTAAAATTAAATGTGAATTTAAAACAACGTAGATATTTTCCCAGTATTAAAATTACGGAATTTCATTCTCAAATAGTAATTCATTCATAGAGTGAACTTGCTTGTTGTGATGCATAATGATTCCACCCAGAACCCCGGTATTCGTCATGCAATGATGGAGCATGGTTGTAGCTTGAACAGAGACGCTGGCGGAACTCTACAAACAAATTGATTGCATTTGATCAACTTCGGCCAATAATTTTTCACCAAAAAATCCACTTCTGTTACACATTATAATATGAAATTCATACTTTGGGAAACGAAATAACCGGAAGTATGCCGAACGTAAGCGCAAATAAATCTTCTTGCTGCTGAGAAACCGGTATGTAGTACTCCATGATATCAGTAAGTTTTTTAGAAAGTAAGCTCCTATCGCCTTCGGCCTCCGCTAAAATATTTTGTATACCACGATGAAAAAATCTGGTCAACGAATACAAAATATCTGCCTTCTTATCCAAAAGCCAGTCAGGAGTTTTACTACTGCAGCCCAATGCCTGTAATGATTGTTTTGAAATTCCAATTTAGCTAACGTCTTCTTGCCAAAAACATTGAAAAATACAAAAGGAAAGGCAAAAGCGAATGTTTCCTACCCACCATAACATACTGTGTGCCGAATTTTCGCAACGAAAATTTAATATTTTCCAATGATAGAATTTGTGGAGTAGAAAAGGTGTCAATCAAGAAATGAGTTATTCCCATGAGCTGTCCACACACCGCAATCTTTTTATCCTCGGATACATCCGCTGGATAAAAATACAGGATAGCTTCTTTCGGGTCATCCTCTTCTTTACGACAGCTCAGTGTATCATAAATAAAAACAACTTGAAGCTCACTAAAAAATAAACAAAAAATATATTAATTATTGCAGATCAACTACACTATCAATAATAAGTACTAGTATAGTATGTACAATTCATATTCAGATTTGACCCTGATATTGAGATCACATTAAAACTCTATGTACATAAATATACACAACATGACATCCAAGTATTTCGTCAAGGTTGTCAAGAATCATAAACACACATACACCTGCAGTAATCAATAATGATTAATTAAGTTAATTAAATTAAATTAAATAAAAAAAATTAAAGTAGTTATAAAATGTTAAGTCCAATCAAAAAGCATTTCCTGTATTCCTCTATAGTAAACATGACCTACAAATTGACCACTGACCTACACTAGTTCTACAATGAATGGGATTGATGATTTCTTTAAAATACATTTCTTAAAATTAAATAAAAATTAAAAACAATAAATCAATGAATTAAAAAACAATTTAAAATTCACGAAACAATTTATAGTATTCCAAAGTCATCAAATAACTAAATAATTCCTGAATAATATTATAATTAATTAAAAAATTAATACAATAATATAAAGAAAATTTAATTATAAAAATTAAATGATCTTCAATAATATTGTTCCTCATAAATATTTTTTGTTACTTTCTCACCTGTTCATCATCTCCAAAAACTCGAGCTGCCATTAAATTCTACTAGAATAAATATTTTGTATTTTTCAGCTCCACCGTATTTATTTCTTATATAAGGATAACCAATTTACATAATAATTCTTAAAAATTAATTAGCTCTCAAAATTAATTAGGCCTAAAAATTTAGTACTTATTAATATAAGTTAAATACGAGTCAAAATGATGTTAAAAAATATTTAAAACATTAAATTAATCTAAAAAGTTGCCTGAATTAAATTAAAAATAAATTTGATAATAAAGTTATTATTAAAAATTATTGAAGTCTAAGCTGCTGTAATGAGAGCAGTTACAAAATTAATAAACTTGGATTAAAAAAATGATTCATTTAATTATAACAATAACGATTGTGAAATAATTGTGATCACAAGGTAAAAAGTGTATAAAATATTAAAGAGATAATGTATTTAAATGGGAAACAGCTTGATTTGATTGATGTGCACACTAATTATATTAATGAATAACTGAATATACAACTACCAAAAGGTAAATGATAGACATTTAATAATAAAAATGTAAATATAACCTTGCCTTAATAATTTACACTTACACAATCCTTAAATAAATTATAAAAGTCATTTGCTAGTCCGCGCTTTCCATTTATTTACTCCGCCAGTTAACGTTTTTAACTCAATAGATGTAGGTATGCGTTATATGTTATAATAGAGGCAGCTTCACTTTCTTCCTTTGTACCTTCAACAGGTTACTCTTGCAGTTTGCAGTACCTGTCGGAATTATTTTTTTTAAATAATTTAAAATTAAATATTTTATGTATTCAAAATTGATTTTGGAGTTTTTAATCATTATTTAAATTAGAATTATATTTTTTTAAATTAGAAATATATTGTATTATATTAGAATAATTGTTTTGTAAAGGAACATATATTTTTTAAATACAAGAAATGTATATTTTATTAAATTAGAAATGTATTCAAAAAATTAGAAATGTATTTTTTTATAATTAAAAATGAATTTTTTTAAATTAGAAAGGATTTTATTAAAATTAGAAATGTATTTTTTAAAATTAGAAAGTAAATTATTAAATTAGAAATGTCTTAATTAATATAATAATTGAATTACTGAAGTAAATATATATGTACGTACATATTATCCAATAATAAATGTAAAGACAGACAGGCATGTTGTTTTTTGGTAATATTATTGATTGTATTAAAAGGAAGGTTTTATTTGGTTTTATTGAAGGAATACAATATTGCATTAATAATATATAAATTGATTTATTTAATAAATGTACTTTTGATTAAATCGATTGTATTTCAACTAATTAACTACAAATACCATTAGATTAACATTTTTGTGTCCAAATATTTCAACTTCAGATCCCGTATGGAAATCCCAAAAATACATGATGAGATGATTTATGCTGATGATGAGAGTAAATTGCGGATAATGATGGTTCTTGCTTACGATTAATATTACACTATATTATTACATAGTCTGAAAATGTTTCTGCAATTTCTTCAACAGATCTTTGGAATCCGCATGGTCAGGGTAGTTATTCAAGGCTTTTTGCACGATCACGTAGGAATTTTGAAGATCACCAATCTGCAATAATGGAAAGAAATTATTGGCGAACAATGAAGCAGTGTCAGGGCCTGGCCTGATCCCTAAAAATAATACTAATAATACTAAACAATAAAGTTTTCTGCTTTCTCTTTCTCTTAAGTCAAAAGTACTTGCTCTTACACTGTCAGCAATTTTTGCTTGGTTAAATAAAGGCTCAAATAAATGGGGTGCAATGGATGCCGCCGTTTGGAAAAATGCCACAGCTTGGTCATTCCTGCCCTTCCGAGCTTCCAGAACTCCCATATTGTTGTAGGCCTCAGCATGATTGTTGTCATTGGCGATAGTGAGTCGGAAGCATTGACTTGCCCAAGAAGTGTCACTGAGCCCCTTTAAATATAAGTAAAAATTATTTATTAAATTATTATTTACTTAATCCTTGTAAGCCAATTTGAAATACATGCAGTCGGATATCAAAAAATTAGCAACGGATTTTATTATTAAATTTTATTAATTTTTCGTAATGCATATTTTAATAAATGGGAATTAAGGTTGTTTAAAAATTTTATAATAGACAATTATTTATTGCTGAATTTATTATGAAAATAGAAAAATATAAAATCCCACCATTGCAATGTGCCCCAGATTATACCAAACTTCCGCAATGCAGTCGCTAGAAGCGATGTTGAGCGCCCTCTGGAAACAAACCAGCGTCATGTCGTATTGTTGGGAGAAGAAGCAGCAGAGGCCTAAATTGACGAATAATTCCGCGGTGTACACCCCCATCTGTAGGAGGCGTCTGTGTAATAAAATTATATATAAATGCTGTTTAATTGCAATAAAATTAATTTGTTTAAATTATGTTTTCTGAATTATCTACGGAGCACCATATTGTTGTGTAATGAAAGATAATAATTTGGAAAGGATTTAAATTTGGATTTAATTCCTAATCAACGCTTTACCTGTATGTATGTATGTATGTATGTATGTATGTATGTATGTATGTACCTGTAAAACCTCAGAGCTACTTCCGGCTGATCAGTATAAAAATGATGCATCCCAATGCACGCAATGGCTTCTATATTTGACGAATCTTGATTTAATATTTCCCGATAATTTTTTACACTTTGTGTCATATTTTGCAAACCTTCGTGGATCCTGTGTAAAGATTTAACAAAATCATTACTTATTAATTATCATTTTATTTATTATATTAATGATTACCAAAATATTATGAAACACAAATACAGATTCAAAATAATACCTGGCCATCTCCGTCAGCAATGTAACATCTGCAGGGAATTTCTCCAAGCCCTTTTCACATGCATCAAGGGCAGCTAAGGGTTGATCCAATTTAGCATACACCTTTGCCAGGCCCACATAACTTAAAAGCATGGGCTCAATCTGAATGGAGAACCGAAAATGTTTCTCGGCATTTCTGGGATGACCCAACCGTAGCCAGGACAAGGCCAATTGAACTTGCCACCACCAGTCCTTCTGGTTATTGCTCGAAATCGATTTCTGAGCTAAAGTTGCTAGCTCGAGGGACTAAAATTAGAACAGAATAAGGGAAGCATAAAAAAGAGGAAAATTAAATTATTTGGCTAAACAGTATCAATAAAATATATACAATAATACAAAAACAGTTAGTTTGTAAAGCTTGTAAGGACAGTCTCGAAGATATTTTACATGTTTAGAATCATTCTCGACGTAGAAAAGGTACTCAAATAACGCTTTCGCAAAATTTTCCTGGAGAGCGTATTTTTGCAGGTTCAATCTGGAAACGTTGATAAAGGGCCCGCCATCGTTTCCGGATACCATAGACGCTGTGCCGAGTCGGACGTGTCTAATTTCCAGGAAAAAATATTTCGAAAGAATATAGTGAATTTTTATTCTAAAAATCCAAAAATAATAAAAAAAATGCATTAAAAAAACAAATTTAATACCTTCCAGTTGACGCAGAGATGGGTCTGGCTGTAGTGGCTCGTGAGCGGAGAGCTGAATCCAATGATGTTCCAGGTCTTGCTGAGGACGACGACCCTGGTCGGGTAACCCCAGATACAGGCCGTCCTGATTGTGTAACTGGCCTATAAGGTGATTCCGGAACTTAAATTAATTAGCTGTTCTAGTAGTTTTAGTAAACGAGATTATTATAATGAAAAATACCTATATGAGAATGCTATGAGTTATTACCTAATTGCTGGACTAGGTCCATCTCTAGAAGATCCTGGCCGGGCACTTGCACCTCGGAGGGAAGTCCCTGGTCTGGCTGTATTTGCAATTGTGTCTTCTGTAAAAATGGACTCAGCAATACCATCGTCAAAAATTTCCAGGAAATCCACTCTTAGGTTTTCAGTTAGTGCTCTGGTTTTTAAACTCCAGACAGCCTGTAGGGAAGGTTTATTTATTTCAAGAATTTATTGAATTAATTTTTTATTTATATTTATTAATAATTAATATGATACGGATGTAGAATCTACTGATAAAAATTAGCCTTCGATCTTTTTATTATTTACTCCAGAACGTTCCTGAAACTTCACGAAATTTGGCAAGCGAGAGAAATCTGTTTACCTGATCTAAAGGATTTCGTCTTAAGAGTTCTGTTGTAATAGCAATACAATCATCAAATCTTCTTTGCCTGAATCTTATAATTGCTAGATAAAGTGGATCCATGACTCGTGGACGGTGGGTGAAAACTGTGTTTTGGCTCTTGAAGTATGTATTTATGTATAAGGTGTTGCATTAAAGTATGAGAAAGATCGGGTTTGTTTGCACCCGTTTCCAAGTTACTTAGTGACAACCGCAGTATATAAATACTTCCGTACTCTCATCATGTCTCCTCGAAATACTGTGGCTACTTGTGTACACGTTTATGAAAGCATGCCGGTTGTGAACAACCAATTAAATCTCTGAAATTACTGGAATTATTATTACTTCTGGAATAATACTTGCTATAACAGTACATCTCAATTGCAATTCTTTTATTCTCCGACAACTTTAACAACAATAACTGTATGTTATAAAACATGATTAATTATTTGTATGACTTGACTGTATGTATATAACAACCCCTGCAATAATCAAATAAATAAATAAATATACAAAACAAAACTAAAACAAGGCTTAATAAAGGCACAGATTGTTTATCATGAATTCGATTGTATAATAAAATCCCATGATGACTTCCAT
Organism: Lipothrix lubbocki; assembly: GCA_034696945.1. Taxonomy (NCBI): domain Eukaryota; kingdom Metazoa; phylum Arthropoda; class Collembola; order Symphypleona; family Sminthuridae; genus Lipothrix; species Lipothrix lubbocki. The sequence continues at coordinate 18,008 of JAQGAK010001158.1, forward strand.
TTTAAAGATTCTAGTTCTCCCCGACTTAATGGTGGTAGGCCAAACGACACAGGAGCGAACTTTGAAAAGGCATACATGACGAACGCAATCCAGCAAATTAAAACCGAAGTATATAACAGCTTGCATCGAGAGTGTCTAAAATGCACGGAAACAATAATCAATTTTAATCAAAATAAACTTTCATCACATTGAACATGTAAATATTGATTTTCTAGGATTGCATATACTTCACAAAAAAAACTTACGATGCAATAACGTGGCAATGGTTCAATGTCGAGGTAAAAAGAATCAATTTAAACACATAGGAGGGTAAGTAATGGTATAAAAATGGAGTTCGATCTATGCAGAAATGATGCACGTATGTTACGAGGTAACCGCCTAGACACACGCCAGACTGGATGAGGAGCGATGTCCAAACGTCTGTAAGAAAGATAAGAATACAATAATAATATGTAAATAAACAACAGTAGCAATCATTTAACTTGAGTATGAATAATGTTGACAATACCTGGAGTGATATCAAAAATTAGACGTCGTTGCCTAAGAAAATAAAATCCCATTATTAACATATGGGCAAATATTCCCAATGATGCTGTAAACCAAAGAACAGGGTTCCCCAGAAAATGTATTTGCGCGTTGTTCCCTTGGGCAATCCAGTAGGCGATACCTCTTGACATGAAAAACCACTCAGAAGGAGAAGATGAGTAGGTATGAGATTCAGATTGTGTATTCGTGGATGAGACCAACATTTTCCATTGCAATTCACAAAATTTGGCCCAGAATGAAAGGGTTGTTGGTTTCGTTGGAATCATTTCTGCCTCCAACAGTTCTTTTTCTCTATCTTTCTCAGCTAGTGGAAATAAAATTTTTATTGTGAGCTTAAATGTTAAACTTAGCAAAGCTGGTGACGTACCAGTAAAATAACCGAACTATGTGAATTTACTTTTAGTGTATCGATGTTCCTCTACGTTCCATACAGTATCATCTTGAACGACAATTCTATCCGTTACGACTTCATGTTGATGAAATCCCCACTTAGGCAGTTGCTTGCCACTCATTTTTAACGCCTGACCAGAAGGTAAATGTATGAGCCTGACAGTGGATTTGACTGCATGCCATTCACAATTTGATTCCTTTTCATTTTCCCCACACCCACCAATAACTTCCACTCTCCACAACGGCTCGGCTGGCATAGATACATTATAATCAATGTAGCATGCAACTTCCTGTAAACACAATAGAGAATGAAGAACATTGAAGACTTTGTGTTGCATTAATGCTCAGTAAGAGGAAGGAGATATACTTGATTCTGCGGCGAAACTGGAGCAGCTACATCATGGGAATTCAACAACCTTCCAGTCATTCCGTGGACGATATGAATTTCATCACCATGTTTAATAACATCCTTCGTGTCGTTGACAATCAAATTATCAATGTTTGGTCGTTTAATTATCCACCAGTTGTTGACATCCTTTAAAGTCACACACATGCAATTAATTAATTTAGAAAATATTTAATAGGAAATACTATACAGTTGTTTATAAATGCGACTTACAAACGTACCTAAGTAACTTAACAACTGAAAATTGGTATGATTCAAAATAAAAATCGGTACACTTACCTTAAAAGAGTAACAAGTAACTTGCTGTTGATGTGAAGATCCCCGCTTATCTGGATACTTAATTGGGTACTTATGGGTGTGCGAATGAAGCCAACATGGCCTTCCGAGAGCATGTCGAAGAGTGACCTGTGACCCATGTGAAATTTGCAAGGGTTGTCCTTTTATAATTGAAGCCAAACCGCCCTACATAATCACAATAGTTGTACACATCTGTCAAGTTATACAAAACTAAAACATGAAAATTCCCTTTCGGAAAGTATCAACATAAGTAAAAACTTATTACCTTTAGGCTTGCTTGGAAGGCCGAAGTCATGATCGTATCATGAGGCCCGGCATTGGTTAAAGTTGCCAAATGGACGTAGAAAATGGAGACATAAGCAATCAAGAATGTAGCGAAGAAAGCCAAATAGGTAACTCCAATTTTACGCAAAACTTGAAAATTACTCAGATCTTTACGTGGTACAACGTTCACCCACATATGGCAAAATATAATCACAGCAGCGATGAAGAGGTAAAATGTGCCGATGTACTTGATGCTAGAAAAAAATTTATTCTTGGGTTAACCCAGTACTAAATTTAATGTGTAAGCAATTGCCAACAAAGCCGAATTACTTACCTCAGGGATAAAGTTCCACACAACGCCGAAAGGCAGGTGAACCAAAGGCACTCGATGGAATTTGAACGTTTGATGGATTTTAAAGCAAAGAGCAAACTTAAAAGCCCGAAAGCAATTAGTGGCATTTCCAGTAAAATATGCCGAGATTGTATCAACAGAGCATTATCTGCAAAATCAAAATAGTTAAATCATTAAAATAATCTAACAGATATTCAACAAATATTAATTAAAATAATATTTATTTTTCTTACCAAATATCATAAGCAATCCAGCCAGCACTGATATGTACACTGAAATGTTTAGCTCTCTACACAACAGGTAGCTAAAGGAAGGCACCAAGGACCCCGCTAGGGCAGGCACAAACCGTAATCCAAATACTGGTACCCACGTAGGGAAAGGTGAGCCTATTCGATCAAATCTGAATGTGCCTGAAATCCAGTACACAAGTTAGTGTTGTTGGGCGTGTACGTATATTAATGCATAATGTCATTGTTATCTTCGCATTTTATCTTTCTTACCATTATACATCGGGTCGAACAGTGCAGCTGACATAGCCACAAGCTGCTTCCCCAAAGGAGGATGGGCATCAAAAAAGAAAACTCGCTTTAAGTAGAGTGAAGCATATTTACCATAATGTAACTCATCGAATCTGAAAGCGTAAAAAAAGTAAACAAATTTTTCATAATCTACAATGCGTCAAGGCTTCAGTTGACAAAGTAAATAAACAGAAGGAATTAAACAAAATCCTTACACAATATTATGCGGATACGAAAGGTTAAAAAATCGTGTAGCAGCAGCCAGTACAAAAAGAGATGTGGCAATTAAATCAATTCTGAAAGAAATCTGTCCGAACGATTCTTCTTTAGTATTTGTTTCCACCGTTTCCTTAGATTTTGCATTTTCATCGGTCTCCGGTTCCTCGCCCGGCAGGGTCTTCTCGGAAGCCCCCTTTTTAGAGTTCTACATGTTTGCAACAACACAGCAGTAATTTTAATAACTGATAACAACAAATATTAAAATAACAAAAAAGAATAATTGCGTCAACAAAAACACCAACATTTATATTAACAAAAATACAAATAAATATAGTGACACAAGTGACAATATCCAGCCATAAAGCCTATTTACCATCGCTGTCAGATAATTCTTCGTCCAATAAATTTATTCAAGATCACCGGGAAGCCGACAGCAGCACAGCAGTTAACTACCCATACAGGTCAACAACACGTTTATGAAATTCCAAACCTCTCCAAGCTATTGTATTTTTCCAGTTACTTCCTTTAACAAGTATCCTCCCTGTCAGTGGCAACACGAAACGTTCCCGGTTCGCCCCCTTGTACGGAATGTGACAGAACTTGCATACGATACCTATAAATGTATAAAATAGATATTTAAAATACAATATAAATTAAAATATAACACAAAATATAACACCCGGTAAGTATATTTGCCGGTAGTTGGAGTATAAACTTACAATTTGTCCCAAACCCAAGTCAAGTAAAAATATATAATACTTATATATTTCTTCTTCAATCCACAACGCTCTCCATCCAACTAACCTCCGACGAACTCTTCAACCCCGTGTCATCAAGTCGTTGCCTGCTGATTCCTGAATAACATCCGAGCCAAAGCAACTGCATGAATGTTCTGCTGTCGTGGTTCGACTACCAGAAGACCAACGCTAAACCAATGTATAGCAAATAGCAAACAAGATGATGAGGAAGAAGGTTTCCTTCTTGTGCAAGTATCAAAAGATCCAACAGATCCTCTTGTGTACTTCTATACTTAATATGTAAAACTGCTCATCCTATTGTACTTCTACACCCGTCCGTCCAAGTCCGCAAAACGACACTTCTTATTGTTGATGATCCATGTATTAAACGCACTCGCACTGATCCTCGCAGGTACTGTATCGCTCATACACCTTTTCTCCAAGACCGTCAAGACTCCAAGACCGTCTTCAATAAGAGATTCCTGCAAATTATAAAGTATACATACATAACAACAACATCAGTAAACTATAAAACATCATATATAGTACAACCACATCTATCTATACATCATCATCATACATAAGACTTACACAGTATGACTATGAGTACGACGAGCTCATAATCTTAATCCGACTATAGCTCAGTTCAGGTGTGCAAAATCGTTAGTAGAATAATACAATGCTTTTGAGCTTCTTATTGTTGTTCTTCGCCTCTCTTCTGTACTCTGTAATATAACAAATGCATGGAAATTAATTCATCACATAAAAAGCCATACATACAAATACATAAGAAATACATACAAAAAAGGTAAATATATTCAAAACCAATTTGACCATATGCATTACATACCTGTTGTGCACCTTTTTACTATAAGCATAGTTACCACAGTACCTGCAGCAGGTACTATACTACAGTACAGGTATAAAGCTCCATAAAGCGACAACCCCCGAGTACTAAAACGTTGCGGAACTACCTGCAACAAGCAACAACAACAACAAGAAAGACTATATAAGTATGTAAGAATAGGATAAGAAGTATATTAAAGAAAAACAGAATAATAAAGAGGAAAACGAAAAAGAAAACTCGAGGAATTAAACTCTATGGCATATACATCAAGGAAGGAAATAATATGAGGAAAGTTTAAAGTGAGCTTGAATTTACTAAAATAAGAATAAGAGGTACCTTTCGAATGTCATACAATGGGAATGCAATAATACGGTTGGAATTGGAAGGTACCAGACTACCCATCAGCAGACTATTGAGAAGAAAGAAGAAGAACAAGACCGTGAGACAGTGAATGTGCGCCGCCTGCCTGCCACTGCCTCGGTCTCGTATTTCTGGATCTCCTCTCGATTTTTGCGGCGGTCATTTCGTTATTGGGAAATCATAGAGAGAAAAACGCATAAGCAAAGCGGAGCAAAGCAAAGCAAAGGAGCATTTCATTTCAAAGCAAAGCAGCAGCAGGAGCAGGAAGGACGGACGACTGAAATAATTGCTGAATCTACGTAATTTATGTACATTCTACACTTTACACACCACGACGGAAGAGCATCATCATATATATGAGATCTCATCTTTATTATTTAGTCTTCATCGCCCCTGGCCCCTTTGTTTGTGTAATTTAAAATTTTGAAATATAATTAGAAGAATATTTAAATTTAATTTTTACGGAAATTACAGATGAAATCTTGGGTCAGAATTTATATTATTTATTGTTGCTCAAAATCCCTCCTGGAACCTCCTGGAGTCTTGAATTGAATCGGTGGAGTCACAGTTTTTAAATAATATAGTTTTATTTTTTATTACTTGATTCACACGGCCAATGGTTAGATTTTTTCTAGGATTTATTTATTTATTTTACTTGGGTCCGATCTTTTTAATTTGATGTGACTTCATGAAATTCAAGGCGACACTTTTCACTTTTAAAGGGCTGAAATAGAAGATTTTTAATAGTAATAACAAGCCCTTGGAGTAAATTTCATTATTGGGGATTTAATTTTTGAGGATTGAATTATTAAATTCCATTATTGGGGATTTAATTTTTGAGGATTGAATAATTATTAAATTTCATTATTATGGATTGAATTTATTGTTGATTGAATAATTATTAAATTTCATTATTATGGATTGAATTTATTGTTGATTTCATTATTATAAATTGGATTTTTGTAAATTTCATATATGGTGGATTGAATTATTGGGCAATTGGAGATTGAAAAATAATTATTGTAATAATAGTTATTGTGATGAATGTAATTCGGGGAGTAATTTAATGATTGTTAGAATAATTTGGAAGTAGTTCCAGGGGTTGCATTCCAAATCAGGGGGAATATTGATTGTAGTTAAAAGATATTTTTATATATTGGAGGCATTTCAGGAAAGATGTATAATACAATGTATGCTGTTATAATTGATTTCAGTGAAAAAAGTGTTCAGTAACGCGGTGTCGTACAACAAGAATAAAAACAAACAACGAAGCCAGAACCAGTAAATAGAACCAACTAAACCAAACCATTGTATATTCAAATCCGCGAGCTGAAGTCCCGTCCCCGTCCCACTGTTGACCTCTCACGATTTCAGGATCAGTGATTCATCAGTTGGTGTGGTTCCGTGTGGAATTCAGGATTGCTGGAACTTGGAAGCGCCTCTGACTATTAACTTAGTGAGTTTTTAAGTGCGATGTGGTTTCAGAATTTACGCGTCCGTTCTGGTGATTCAGGTTAATGTATATTGGTTGGCTTTAAAAGGAGGTGGATTGGAAGTTTGGAACTTTGCAATTGCAAAAGTGAGGAATTGTTAGTGGAACGAATGGAAATTCGTCAGTGTCGATGCTGTGAAATAAGGATTTAAACTGGGTGTAGATAGTAAATATAGTGAATATAGAACTGAAATCATATTGGAATTGGAACACTGAAAGCGTTTTATATTGAAAATCGTCAAAATCAACTCAAAATCAAAACCATTGAACCACCTACGTATTTGATGAATAAAGAAACTGAAAGTGGGTAATGACAGTCAATTGCACACTAGACATGCCGTCGGCGACAAGTGAGTAACAATAAATTCAGTATTCGTTAGGTCATCATGAAGTGTATGAATGTTAATTTTGTTATATTGTTGGAGGAAAGTCAAATTGAGGAAAATTTGTATTTCAACAAATTTGGGTTTTGATTGATTTCAACCTCTTTCGTTGTGTTGCAGATACGGAGAGCGTTTCGGATCATATTAATGGTCATCATGTCCCTGTAACAGCGTATCCCAACCAAGGGGAATCTCCCATCATAAAGGAAGTATGGTCGTACAACCTGTACGAGGAGTTTCGAAATATTCGACCTTTAGTTTTAAATTACCCTTACCTAGCAATGGTAAGCCTTGATTATCTCGAGATATCAACAAGAATCAATCGATTTCGAAATTATGTAGAATTTATGGTCAAACAACACTTTTGTTACTCTGCAGGACACTGAGTTCCCTGGGGTAGTTTCAAGGCCCATCGGGGAGTTTCGAAATAGTACCGACTACCAATATCAAGTCATTCGGTGTAATGTAGACACTCTCAGACTTATACAACTTGGGATTACCTTCATGAACGAAAATGGGGAAGTTCCACCAGGTTACTGCACCTGGCAGTTCAACTTTAAGTTTAGCCTTACGTAAGTGTTTGTGATTCTCTGCCATTAGTGATAGCTCATTAAGTTTGTTGTTACATTAGTTTGTATCAAGGTTTAATTATGTGTTGGTGTTTTACCGTGATTACCATTCTTGATTTTGCTTACCCTGTTTAAATTTAGCATATTTTATCATTATGAACGGTGTGATTCCTAACTTTGTTTTTTTTTGCAGAGACGATATGTATGCATCTGACAGTATCGAACTGCTAACAAAGTCAGGACTGCAATTTAAAAAACACGAAACCGATGGCATCGACCCAATGGTATTTTCTGAGCTGTTTATTACTTCAGGGTTCGTACTTTCTGATAGAATCAAATGGCTCTCTTTCCATAGGTAAAATGAGTTTACTTGAACATTATCCTACTTTCTCTTATTTGAAACAATAATAAAACCTTGAAATTCTTTTTTTCCAGTGGTTACGATTTCGGCTATTTGTTAAAACTACTAACAGATAGGAAGTTACCCAAGGACGAGCAGGGGTTCTTTGAGTTACTAAAAGTCTACTTTCCCCATATTTATGATGTGAAGGTATGTATTTTTAGCTATGATATTTTCGTTTATCGTGTTTTTGGTTTAAAATGTTAGCACACGAAATTTCAATATTATTTTTTTAACTTCCAGTATCTCATGAAAAGCTGTAAGAATTTAAAGGGAGGATTACAAGAAGTTGCCGACCAGTTAGAAATCGATCGCGTTGGCCTTCAGCATCAGGCTGGTAGCGATTCTCTCTTAACTGGCATGACTTATTTCAAAATGAAGGAGGTAAGTATTTCGGCATTTCCGACTAAGTCTATCTGATACAGTCTTCCAAGATTTAAGTTTCTAATTATGTTATGATTTTGCCAGATGTTCTTTGAAGATAATATTGACGAAGCAAAATACAGTGGTCATCTATACGGATTTGGTACATCCTTTGCACAATCAAATGATTTAACGGTGTACTACATGCAGCAACAGCAGCAGCAACAAACACCTCAACAACCATCCTCACAACCCCAGCAACAGCATGAGCATTCCAACACGTTAAATACCTATTGAAAAGGTTCAAGGCTGCACTAAGTACAGCAAAAACGATTTTCTTAATGGTCACCATGCTAAAGAATACCTTTACTGAATAACAAATAAAATCTGCAGTCGTGATTCATATACATTATTGTCATAATATGATTATACTCTTTTAATGTTCAAAAAGATTTCTACTTTAGTCATTCTACAGCAATGCCAATCATTGTGTTGAGTATGAGTTTTCATATAAAATAAACTAAAATAAATTCCGTTTCATCTTTCAAAATCGTGTTTATATTTTCCCACTTATTGTTGGCAATATACATATAAGTAGCACATATTGGTGATTATAAATAATGTATATCTCACTGCAGGAAGTTACATTTTCGAAACTGGACGGATGCCCAGAAGATCAAAACATTGCTTTAGGACAGTGGCAGTGACTTCACATAGCACTAGACGATTCATATTTATAGTCTTCTTGCCTGAAAATTCCATATTTAATGTCATAAGTTTGTTTTTTGAGCGTCCTTGATAACTTAATTTAATTAATTTTAAATTAACAAATCTTTTCGGTACTTACCAGTTTGTTTGTCCACTTCGATACAGTAGCAACTGTCGTAAAATTCCGTGAATGAAGTGCAAATGTCATACATGAGTTCACACAACTGATGTATATTTAAGTCTTCCAAAATTCTATCCATTACCTCCGGGAATTTGAGCAATTTCTGGTATTGGACGCAAAAGAATTATCAATGAAATCCTGATTAAAGGGTAATCTATGCTACCATATAGAAATTCGAGCGTAAAACCACCTTGCAAAGTTTGAGTTCTTTTTCATGTGACATGTCAAAGGCTGAGGATTTAGCGTGTTCCTGTAACTGCTCATCTGTAACCTCAGCCTTTCTTGCTATGGATTTGATTCTTGTATAAGCGTACAACAAGTACACAGCTGTGTTTCCTTTGTCGTCTAACATCTACAAAATAACCATCAATGAAGATCAAAACATCGCCACGTTACACGTAACGGAATTTAGAAAGAAATATTACATTAGCCCACCTTGTCGTAAGAAAACACATATTCATGATTACGGTTGTGAGCCAAATCAGAGTATTTAATGCAGCCATATGCTAAGGATTCTTGAGCCTCTGTAAGCTCTTTTTCCGTCATTTCTTTATCTCTCCCCTTTTCAATTAATTTATCCCGAGCACGCTTCAAACCTGTTTACAATCAAAACCACATTAGAATGAAATGAAAGTGTTTTCACACGTTATAAGTTTTAACCCAAGGAATGCGAGATAAACATTGTCATTATTTTGTAACAATTACTGGATATGCCATAATTAATTTTACCTTCGTCCAGTAGGTCCCTCAGACGAACGGTATCCCCGGATCGTGTTTTAAACTTCTTTTTATCCTCTCCAAGAACTACGCCAAAACCAACGTGTTCTACTCGGACCTTCTTTCGATCCAGAATTCCGGCCTTTTCAGCGCAGTCAAATATAACTTGAAAATGGGTGGCCTATGTAGATATAAGTTTTTTAAAAATAATTGTAACATAGCAGTAAAGTAGATTTGGTAGTAAACCTCTCAAAGTAGGAAACTAATAACATTCACACACCTGCCCAGCATCCGTTACATAAACGAGCCAATCCACTTTCTCCTCTTCAACACGCTGCTTAACTGCTGCCATGTCCGAGGTGTCATAGGTAAATCCACCATCCGACTTAACAATAGTTAGTGGAATCAAACCTTTCGCTTGTGGCCACATGACCTTCCTGCCCTCGTCTTCTTCCAGGAAATCTAAGAAACGACAATTATCCTTATACTCGAATTGAAAAAATTCTTCGTTGGTATTTTTGTAAGGTTAAGCACATACTCTTCTCTGCCAAAAACTTAACAATCTTTATCATATAATCTTGATAGTATGATTCTCCTCTTTCGAGAACTGTAACTCCGAGGCGCTTGTAAATCTTTTCAAATTCTAATCTCGAAGTGTTGCAAATCCACTTCCAAGCATCATAGTATTCTTTTTCCTTATTCTGTAATCGCACAACAGCTTGATAAGCTCTCTTCTTAAACTCTTCGTCAGAATCAAACCTTTTCTTAGATTCCTAGAGTAATAATTGGAATTAATTATGTTATACAACAAATGTTTGAAATAAATGGATTACCACACGTTTCTGAAACAAATATTTTAAAATGTTCCTATTACTTTGTACGAATCCTGCAATTCATGCACTTCCATACGATCAGGGAATCCTTTAGGATACTTTTCCTTTAAATAAGCAATTAACATTCCAAACTGAGTCCCCCAATCTCCAATATGATTTATTCTTAACACGTTATGACCCTGATATTCGATCAGGCGACATATTACATCTCCAATAATTGTGGACCTAAAACATATAAACATTCATTAAAGTAGGATCAAGCTAGTCAATTAAGAAACCAATACAAAAAACTACAAAGTCCAACCGAAGATGTCCAACATGCATTTCTTTCGCCACATTGGGTGACGAAAAGTCGACCAGCACCCTAAGAGGCTTCTGAGGACGGGGATTTACCCCCTTGGTCATATACGATCGAATTTCGTCCACCACAAAGTCTTTGCCCAGGTAAATATTAATGAAACCAGGTCCGGCAACTTCCAACTTCTCTACTAATCCAAAAGGATCGATCGGAAAGTTAGCGACAATTTTTTCAGCTATAGACCTTGGGTTCAGTCCACTGTCTTTCAAGGCCTGCGTTTAAAAACCGATAAGCATTAAGAACACCTTTTAGTTCACGCGGACAGGAATTAAAAACAATCACATCACATTTCACAAGTCCTTACTTTATTTATGGCCATTGCAACATTGCACTGGTAATCTCCAAATCTAGGATTAGACGCTGGTCCAACTTGCACAATCCCCTTTGCTACACCAGTCCTTGGAAATGACTTTTCCACTGCAATAGCAAAAGCTGACCGAAGCATAGTCGGTATGTTTTTTATATACGGCGGATTTTCTCTCAAGCCCGCTTCAGCATTCTAACCAGGGGTAACAAATATTACTAACTTCCTCTCTTCAATACAAGTTCTTCCATCCAAAATGTAAGTATAGTCAATAGTTAAAACAACCACAAACCTTCTTAAGGGTACTAAGTTGCATCAGCAACTTAGACTGTTCGGATTCATATCCGGCCCTCATTGTTTGATTTCTAGCAACCACCGTCGGCAAATGCTCCACAATAGGACTCAGTCGAAGAACCTCTTTTTCCTAAAAATCCAATTATCAATATCAATCATTTAATAAGAACATAAAGTACATAATTACAGTATCAACATTAAACGCTTGATTATACAGCTCGATTCAATATCAGTATATAATACTCCCAAAATACAGATTCATATCATCTTATCACACCTGTTCCTCAATATTCGTCAATTCCAGAATATCCTTCTTGCTTTTCATGGCCATGGGATAGCGGTAAAGACAAGGTTCCTGGAAATCACAGAAGTGGCTCAACATTAACCAAACTACCCAGAAATCACAAATTATTAATTAAATGAGAAACCATACGAACGTCAACCCAAATTAGTAACCTAACCTGATGACATATCCAAACACCAATATTACCGAACTGCAGCAGTAAAAAGTAAATAAATTACAATATAATAAATTACATTATTAAACTACCATACATAATTTATCACATCTCCCCAACATCATTATTAAAGCCCTCGATATAAAAAAATATGTGTTTTTATATTAATTTTTCCGTGCTAATATTCATTAGATCGAATTATTACATAAAATAATATAAAATAAAATAATGCAATTCCCAAACAGTGAAATCACTTCTGGAGAGAAGAGACAAAAGTCAGCCGCACAGAAGCACGTGCATCATTGTCAATGCATATAAAGAGTATAAATTACAAACTAATGTCTGTGTGCAATTTCTAAACTGGAAAATAAATAATAAATAATGTTTTCCGAAATTACCAGTACACTCTTTCAGTATATAATAGAGATGATAAATTAAAATTAATTTCAATTTTTTGTTACCGAAATAATTCTCTGTAATATACAGCACACAAGACCGGACCGGCTGTTCGACTTACTTGGAAATCACACTTGAAATCACACAGTTGGTTTTTCTCCTTGTGGCGAGAACGAACGAGACGAAAAGCCTGCGAGTCAGGAAAAGTCGCGAGAATTTAATCAAATCCAGCAATTTAAGCCGTATATGAGCAACGTTGTAAATAATGTAAATATTGTAAATCTTCCTATACTACAACATGTAGAAATTCAATGGGAAAATATTTAAAATAATTAACTTTATCGTCTTTAACATTGAATCCCCTTATCCCTTACATGTTAAAAATCGCTTCCACAGCTTTTTAGCAAATTATTGCCGCCGGCAACGAAATTTTCAAAAAATAATTTCCTCGCCTCAATCTCCAAGAGCCAATCAGCGTCAAGTCTCGCCACGTGGAACTCCGTGGCGGGAGCAGAGCAGTAAAATCAAATGAAGACGATAATTTGGGGGAAATTGTCGGGTATTTTCAGTTTTGGGCGATAACAATATTAAATTTAGTATTTTGGGTAATTTTTTTTTATATTTTTGGGTGACAATATTTTATATTTTTCGGACAGCTCGAGAAAGGAGAGAATGTAAAATTCAGGCGTAAATAAATTCCGGGACGGGAGGAAAAATTGTTTTTGTCATTAAAATTTAAATTAAATAATATTATTTTGTCAATGGAGGAAATGCTGTGAGCGTCCGAATTTTATAAGTTTCTGGACTTCTGTACCTTTTGCTCTGCGGGCAAAAATTGTGCCTGTTGTTGGTGTGCTTAAAGGTAAAAAAAATTTGTAAGTAGGTAATTCTGGGTGAAATTGATTTTGATGCTTTAAAATATTATTTTATTATTTTTAATTAATTGAAAATTCTCAAAGTTTGTTCTTGAGCGTGTTTAATTGTTGAAATAAACTTTTTTTTTTAAATTATGGGAATACTCCTGTGAAGCTCGTAGTTATTTTTTATTATTCTGACATCTGACGCTGTGACATTGTTGTGTTTCTTTTCAGGTCTGTGGGAGCCAGAATCTACATGACCATGTCACAAATCCATCCCTGTGCGGATAAGTCGGACACGGCCAATTTATGTGCTGTATTAGGCCTGTTCTTAAAACCGATCGCCAGGATAAATATAACGGTGCATTTCCCGACGCTGAAGCAAACTTTACCGGTGGGAGGAAAGTCGGTGAAGAGCTGGGAGGTTGTGGAGAAGATCAAGGCTTTGGTTTCCCCGGAAAACTTTATTTCTCTTAAAGTGGTGAAAAATACTTTGGAGTTTTTGCGTTTTGAAGGAGATTTAGAAAATCGGGGTGTATTGAAGACTATTATCACTAGACTTGATGGTGAGTAATATGTAATGGGACATTCCATGTTATGCTGTTATGAAATGGAATTTTATCTCTATTTGAGTTAATTCCTGTGGTGTATGTAGTTGTAGGGATGTTTTCGCTCCATTGATTGTCCTCTTTATTGACCTGTTGTTTTACTGTTTTTAGGCAAATCGTTGAAACTGACAGGGTTTAAGGAACTTCTAAAAATTCGCGCTGCCGAAACGAAAATTGTATTTCCAGCTAAATATGACTGGGATTCATTTTTTCGAGATGCCCGACACATGAATGAAATGAAAGCAGGTGAAAGACCAGATACTATACATTTCCAAAATCTTCCTAGCAAATGGTTTTCGGATAAGAAGAATGTAGATAAACCAGTTCCATCTGAGAAATTATTTCGAAGGGTATGGGAGAACTTTGGAGAAGTACGTTGCATTGATATACCAGTGTTGGATCCTTACCGTCAACAAATGGAACGTAGTATCACTGGTATCAAAACGTTTACTTTTAGTCAAGATCCAGTCTTCGAAGCATATGTTCAGTACAAAGATTACCTAAGTTTTGTCAAAGCTATGGATGCTCTTCGGAATTGCTTTCTCTTATACCAAGAGGGTAACAAGTCTTGGGTAGCATCTATAAAGGTATGCAGTTCTTACAGACAGATGTGAATTTGTCGTATAAATATTGCTTTTGCAACTCATCACAAGACTAAAGTTTAAATTATTTTTATAACCCATTGTATGGATATTTAGGTGGACTTCGATAAATCCAAGCACTTATGTGATGAGTCCATAAAAAAGCGGAAATCGGAGAGAGAACGTTTGATTGAAGCGGAGAAACTGCGAGAAAGGGCTAAATTGAAACTTAAAGGGTAAGGAACTGTTGTATTCTAATTTCCAACATTTTTATCCAGTTAATAAAGATGTGAACTGAATTGAATATTACAATGCTTCTGTATTGTTTTTCATAGGTCTACTAGCAATGATGTCGAGAAACCAATTGCAAAGCCTGAGGACCTTAGCAAGCAAGAAAAAGACCGTGTTGAGTATAAAATTGCTAAAGAAGAAAGAATGTATATGGTTGCACGGCGTAAACTAGAGTCTGTTCGTTTATTAGATTTCATTTTTGACCGGGTGAAGGTAAGAAGCATTTGACAAGTTTTAATTAGTCTCGTATTCTATATATAATTTTTATTTTTTTTATTCTCTATGCAGAAGCAGCGTCAACTTGATATGAAGGACGCTGGTGATGATGATGATAGATTAAGCCAACCAGGTAGTGCGTCTAAATCTGACAGACTGAGTCCATCATTTTACAATGTTGAGAGGAGCCCCCGCATTGAGAAGTGCAGATCATCCAGATCTAGCAGTCCGCAAGACGTTGGTCGTAGTAGAAGTAGAAGTCCATGGAACCGTCGTAGTAGACGCAGTCCTCATAGTGAACCTAGGCATGACCCAACTCCCACCGATAGTTCTTGGGATGAACGAAATCACAACCACCATAGACGTTACGATAACGAACGTGAATTCCGGGAGGGAAATCCAACAGTACGCTACTTGAACGACTGGGAAGTGAAACCTCGAGGTGGATATCATGAACGGGGTGCTTTTAGAGGCAGATTTCGTGGTCGGGGTGTTGTATATAGAATCTCCAGGGGTAGACCATACAGTCGACATTATCACAATTATGGAAACCCTAACTTCAATAGACGAATGGAAGAGAACCATGCCTCATTACAGGAAGCTTATAATCATGCTTATACAAAATATTTTAATAGTATTTCTAAAACTTCAGATAACCGTGGTGGTGAACACAATGTTGACAGTGATTCAAGGCATTCAAGAATAAGAACTAATTCGCGATCTCATTCTCGTAGCCCTATATGAAAATACATTATACAGTAAGTTTACGGTTTGTAATCCAATATTGAATTTAATCCTATATATAATTTACGTTTATCTTTCTCAAGTAATGTTTTTATATGTAGTGCTGCCGAGGGACTGAAAATAAATGCTAAGTTTTGAGTGTTATGCAGTGTAATTAAAGATTAAAGTAAAGAGTAGTATTTTTAAGCTCCATTAATGTTTCAAAAAATAAAGACATAATGACATCCATAAAAGCGAATTTGGATATCTGTGGTAAAGTTTATCGCTTATATTCGTGTTGAGGAGGTTTTGGATACAATCATAATCTGATAATGAAAAAGTCTTCGTAGAATTACTATATATATTCATATATATTCTTATGCATATATATTTATATATATTTACCAATTAAAGATTTATAAAGGGGCAATGGAAGATTTAACTAAAGCAGAATTTAATCATCTTTGGATTTATTTGCATCCTCTCCAGGCTCTGTTTCCTCATCGTCAGAATAAGTAGTTGGCTCGTCGCCAGGCTTGATAAGTCGGCCCACGAAGTCATATTTATCTGAAAACAATAGAAAATGTTCATTCATTTTCGAATCTCTCGATATATTATTTCTATAGTCCATATTCGTACCCAGACCGCTACAAAATGTGGATTCAAACAAGTTAAGAAACATAGCGACTCATAAAAAATTACACAGTCCCGGAACTTACCCGCCAATTGTGCTTCCCATTCACGAATCGATTCCATTTGGACACTATTCAAGTCTGACAAATCGTCGTACTCCTCTTTGACAAGATCAGTTTGAAACAAAGCAAGAGCTCGGGATGCATCATGCCCAGCAAAGGAACTGTATGGTCCGCCTAAATCAAGAAAATAGCCAATAATCATCGTACCAAATAGTCAATCGTCGAGTGATATCAGACTAAAGTTCATTTCATAGTTATGCAAACGATACCTGGTCCATAAAACCGTTTCCCTCTGGTTACGTCAAAAATTTTAGAATTGACTGCCACCAAAATGCGACCATCCTGTTGAGATCCATCGTATTTCCTCAATTCGCTCAATGTCATATCCCTCTTTTTCATTTTTGGCATTGGAGGAGGAATGGGTACACTGGGGCCACTGTTATCCGTGCGCCCTTTGATAATCTTGTAAAGAAGGAATAAGATGGCTATAACTAATGCCAAATTAATTGGAGATGATACTATCTCGTCCATAATCTCTGAAATGAACCCTGAGGATTCCTCCACGCGTAATGACTCAGCTTTTTCGTTATTTTCAACCGACATGGTTATTTGTGCAGATCTGTAAAAAACAAAATAAAAATAATAACTTACAAATGACGCCTATCAACTGGCATTTACACTCCAACCAACATATCCTATACACAGTATAATTTTATGACAAGGAATGCAAACGGTCTCATATGAGAACAATAAGAACCACCGCTTGACTATTAATATCCTTATACATACGACAAAACTTACTGCTTACATAATTTCAATTCTGGGAATGTCATACATATACTACATGTGTATAATATACCGTTATTTAGATCTAGATGAGTCTATACCTAACACACTACCGTAAAACATTTAAACACTGAAGGTACTGAGGTATTATTTTAATTTAGTATATGTACTACTAAAATACTTAAACACAACTGGTAACTATTGATGAATTGGATGAACCACATTAAGCCATTAGTTACTTTCAATGTCCCAACACCTTCTGATCTAAACATCACCCCGAAACAGCAACACAATCTCAAATCTCCTATGCGCTCCTGGGATCTACACTAATCACAGTAAATGAACCGCTCCGCAATACATTTCCGATATGTCTCCGATACTCTGATCTCACGGTACTTACGTAGAAGTAAGCTCTAAAAAACACTGTCTTTCCCATGTGCTCAAGCCCGTAAGAATATAATAATGTACTTTCTCGGATATTGTATAGTTAATATTTAATATAATTCGATAAATATGATAATAATATTTGCATAATAACATGCCAGGTCAGTTGAAACACATACAAGGTCTTAGTTCTGCTTCACCTAAATGCATTACAAAAGGTAAACCTTACTAAAAGTTCATATTACTGCTTACTTTACATTACACAGTGACTGACAGTAGGCTACGTCAACTGCCAGCAGCTGATATTAAAATCCAACGTGTCACTTCTCTTTTCTCTATTTTGACTGCTCACCGGCAACGGCAATACCGGCACTAATGATGATACTGTAATCAGAATTTTGCACTCAGTCCAACTAATTGGAAGGAGCAAGGAATAAGTACACAGAGTACACATCGTATAGTAGTACATCAATTAGCTTGAAGCACTGCCTTCGTCACTGACGATACATGCAACAGCCAAGGAAACGCTATATATTCCAACAGGTTTTAACTTCGAACAGCTTCAAAACGTTGTTTTAATAGAGCGGAGAACAACCTAACACATACAGAGTGAGCACATTGTGAGGTACATCAATATCCCTTATTATCAACTTCTAATGATTATAATAATTACATATCATATTATATTTAATCATTATCACACAACAATATATCTCAAGTACGTCTCCATACATCCTAAACATGTATACCTCCAGAGGGAAATTCTGTAGTAATAAATATGTGTCAAACTAGTATCACACTACAAGGTTAACTTCGTTGTTCCGTGCCCTCCATATTATATCTTATTGCAATGTATATTCAGCCAAGTTCTCATGTGTCAATTTTATAGCATCTACTATACTATTACAAACACCATAAAAGCCACAAATACATAAGATTCCCAAAACTCCACGAAATATTTACTATAAATGGAACCAAAAATCACTCTAAATCAGCCGCAAACTATAATAATTTGGCATTTAATTTCGTAATTATTCCGAAATTTACTATTAAATTAATTACTTGGTATATTTAAATCTAAAAAAAGCATTATATGTAAATTTCATACAAATATAATCTTTGCACCCAAACGCATGGCATTAATTGACAAATCTACTATCTATGCACAAGATATGTGTGTTCTACAATATATTCTCTACAAACTTCTTCCCACATGTTGGAACAGCATTATATGTATACAAGAAGAAGTCTTGATTGTGTAAAACAAAAATATCCGCAATAAAAATACTTTCTAGATCAGAAGCGAAGCGGAAGCGGGCCACCACCTCTCGAAATCCAAAGTCCGTATCTCAAAAAACTAAATCAATTAAAAATCAAAACGGATTATCTATGCAACAATGTCAATCAATTCTATAGAAATTCACTGGGCCTTAACCCTATAGTATTCATTACCGAATAAATGTAATTTTTAGAAATATTGTAATATTAGACTTTTAAAAATGCAAAAACCTTGTCTTGCATAAGTACATGCATTATAACATTATAGCACAGCACATCTTTAAGAAACTCTTCAATGCACATAAAAGTGAGACCGTCTCAATCAACGCACACACAACCCAGAGGACATATTACATATATAACGCTTATTAAAATACATATATATTTACGTCAAGGTTAAATCTTAAATACCTACCAAGTTGGTAGTACCAACTTTCCTTCTGCATATTACACTTAATTTCCTAAAGGAAATTATCTCTTACAATTCAGATTTAAGTATTTAATTAACACACTAACTAACAATTACACTCAATATACCACACACAAAAAAGTCAATACTTGCGAATTTTACGAATGAACCTCAACTATATAAGAACCAGTAAGACCAGACCGGGGTTGTCGAATAGGAGACAATACATAATAATAATGTTAATAACTATTAATAGCAAACTGCAATCCTACTGACTGAATGACAACAATACTGCAACACACTTCGCGATATTCCTCTTACTATAGTCTCCAATTTCTATTAATCAAATACAAACAAGTCTAACGACTCCAAAAATCAATATTTAATAATACAAAATAATTTCTATTTCAGTTAATTTATTTCAGAATGAGAATTTTTAATAATTAAAGGTTTTTAGTATCAAGAATAATTCTGCAAAACAAAACTTCCAGAACATTCCGGAACAATAGTTCTACTAACTATGTATGTACATTTAGAAATACAATTTCAATTACCAACATTTTCAAATTCTGGAAGATATAAATTACACAATAAATCCTACGTAATTTTAAATTCATTATTAAACCCACAAATTCTGATACAATTAAAATTGTCAAATTCTGAATTAATTAAATCTTGAAATTCTGAATTAATTAAATCCTAAAATTGTGTATGAAACCAATAAATTTTACAACTCGGAAATAAATATAAAATGAAAATCAAATCCTGAAATGCCGACAATATTAAATCCTACAATTTATTATGAAATAATTAAATTCTCTCCGAAAAACCAAAAATCCACGAGAAAAAATTGATGACCCTGGCCAGAATTCCGTGGGAAATAAGAAAAAATTCTAGAACAAAATAGATGACAATGAATAGAAGCAGCCGGGAGGAATTACAATTTTGTAAAAAGAAATATGTGATGACAGAAGGCGAAAAATACACATGAACTCTAACCTTTATATATGTAAATAACGGAATTGATGGACAAGAATATATAGTGATGATGACGAAATAATGAAGGGCTGAAGACAAAATAAAGTGGTTGAAAAATGATGGTGGAATGGAACGAGCTTGTCAGGTGTTGACTGATGGAGGATTAAATAATTAATTATTTCGGTATTGTTATTTCCAGGAGCTGAACTTGATGTTGTAGTTATATTATAATGTAATTTAAAGGACTAAAAATAATGAAAAGAAGAAGAAATGTCTCACCGAAGGAGAATATATAGAGGTGGTGGTGTTAGTGTTAAATATAAGGGAATCTGCTCGGCGGCTGTTGTTGGAGCTCAGAAATTGTTGCGTGCTTCTCCTTTCCACTCATACAACTAAAGCATCATGTGAACGCTCAGGCCCTTCTATTGGTCAAGTGGCCAAATGCATAATATTACATACACAAACACTTTTTCACGTTCAAAATCCAAGGCTTTGCTTTTAGGCTCTCTTAACAAACACACAACCGACACTTCCCTGGCTAGAATGTTAGCGAGCGATTGCCGACATTTCTCATACAAAATTACCCGATTATCTCCTAGTAGTAGATTGTATTTATTTTTGTATTTATTTTTGTATTTATTTTTGTATTTATTTTTGTATTTATTTTTGTATTTATTTTTGTA